>JARQWZ010006466.1:25000-52948 GCA_033150135.1 Gobio occitaniae
TGTTTACAAAATGATCGAACGAACTGTTAAACATTTTTAAAACTTCATGTTTTGGACATTCAGGAAAAATTTGAAAACTGCTCTTATTTCATATTTTTGTTGGCTGTGTTTTGTGCTCCACACACACACACACACACATAAACACACACACACACACACACACACACACACACACACACACACACACACACACACACACAGCATCTGTAATTAATGACAGAATCTCTAAACTAGCACAAGATCTGCTGATGTGAACGTCTCTACATTCTGATCCTTTCTAACCATACACACCATCAATGAGTTCTGTCGGACGAGTTGTGTGTGTGTGTGTGTGTGTGTGTGTGTCAGAGAGCTCATAGTGTGGACAGAAGCACAGATTGCGGTGTTGACAGTGAATCTGGGCTTTTCTGTGAGAATCGCGGCTCCTTCTCGGTCTCTCTCTCTCTCTCTTGTTTTTGGCATAACTTTCTGCAATCTGTGACGCGATCAAGCACCCGGACACACACACACACACACACACACACACACACACACACACACACACACACACACACACACACAGGGACAATAGAATGAAGAAACACACAGCCAACAGCTCGATTACTGTACACCATCCGTCCATCTCGTGTACCGTTTGTTCTGATCTGAGCTGAATGAATCTCATTCTCTTCTTACACAGACTTCATGATCCACCGATCAGGCATAACATTATGACCTAATATTGTGTTGTTCCCCCTGACCCGTGGAGGCATGGACTCCTCTAGAAGCTGTGAGAGTGAGTGTGTGTGTGTGTGTGTGTGTGTGTGTGGTTAATCAGGAAGGTCAAATCTTCAAAGTGAACATCTGTCTGCAGAATCTGTGCTGTTGTGCAGCTCTAGAGAGTGTGTGTCAGCTGCAGTGTGTGAGTGTGTGTCAGCTGCAGTGTGTGAGTGTGTGTCAGCTGCAGTGTGTGAGTGTGTGAGTGTGTGAGAGCGGTTCCTGTGAACTCTACACCTCACACACCCGCGGCAGGTTTAGCGTGACCCGTCGAGCACAGCAGCCGTTCCTCCAGAGGGATTTCATTAAAGAGCTCCATCAACCAAATCAACATCTCAGAAACAACACGCTTGAAAACAACAAAACCACACAAGACTGAGAATCTTCAGAATCTTCAGGATCATCAGAATCATCAGAATCTTCAGAATCATCAGAATCATCAGAATCTTCAGAATCGTCAGAATCTTCAGAATCATCAGAATCTTCAGAATCATCAGAATCTTCAGAATCATCAGAATCTTCAGAATCATCAGAATCTTCAGAATCATAAGAATCATCAGAATCTTCAGAATCATCAGAATCTTCAGAATCATCAGAATCTTCAGAGTCATCAGAATCATCAGAATCTTCAGAATCATCAGAATCTTCAGAATCTTCAGAATCTTCAGAATCATCATAATCTTCAGAATCTTCAGAATCATCAGAATCTTGAGAATCATCATAATCTTCAGAATCTTCAGAATCATCAGAATCATCAGAATCTTCAGAATCATCAGAATCATCAGAATCTTCAGAATCATCAGAATCATCAGAATCTTGAGAATCATCAGAATCATCAGAATCTTCAGAATCATCAGAATCATCAGAATCATCAGAATCTTCAGAATCATCATAATCTTCAGAATCTTCAGAATCATCAGAATCATCAGAATCTTCAGAATCATCAGAATCATCAGAATCTTCAGAATCATCAGAATCATCAGAATCTTCAGAATCATCAGAATCATCAGAATCTTCAGAATCATCAGAATCATCAGAATCATCAGAATCTTGAGAATCATCAGAATCATCAGAATCTTCAGAATCATCAGAATCATCAGAATCTTCAGAATCTTCAGAATCATCATAATCTTCAGAATCTTCAGAATCATCAGAATCATCAGAATCTTCAGAATCATCAGAATCATCAGAATCTTCAGAATCATCAGAATCATCAGAATCTTGAGAATCATCAGAATCATCAGAATCTTCAGAATCATCAGAATCTTGAGAATCATCAGAATCATCAGAATCTTCAGAATCATCAGAATCATCAGAATCATAAGAATCATCAGAATCTTGAGAATCATCAGAATCTTCAGAATCATCAGAATCTTCAGAATCATCAGAATCTTCAGAATCTTCAGAATCTTCAGAATCATAAGAATCATCAGAATCTTCAGAATCGTCAGAATCTTCAGAATCATCAGAATCTTGAGAATCATCAGAATCTTGAGAATCATCAGAATCTTCAGAATCATCAGAATCTTCAGAATCATCAGAATCTTCAGAATCATCAGAATCTTCAGAATCTTCAGAATCATCAGAATCTTCAGAATCATCAGAATCTTCAGAATCATCAGAATCTTCAGAGTCATCAGAATCATCAGAATCTTCAGAATCATCAGAATCTTCAGAATCTTCAGAATCTTCAGAATCATCATAATCTTCAGAATCTTCAGAATCATCAGAATCTTGAGAATCATCAGAATCATCAGAATCTTCAGAATCATCAGAATCATCAGAATCTTCAGAATCATCAGAATCATCAGAATCTTCAGAATCATCAGAATCTTCAGAATCATCAGAATCATCAGAATCTTCAGAATCATCAGAATCTTCAGAATCATCAGAATCATCAGAATCTTCAGAATCATCAGAATCATCAGAATCTTCAGAATCATCAGAATCTTGAGAATCATCAGAATCATCAGAATCTTCAGAATCATCAGAATCTTGAGAATCATCAGAATCATCAGAATCTTCAGAATCATCAGAATCATCAGAATCATAAGAATCATCAGAATCTTGAGAATCATCAGAATCTTCAGAATCATCAGAATCTTCAGAATCATCAGAATCTTCAGAATCTTCAGAATCTTCAGAATCATCAGAATCTTCAGAATCATCAGAATCATCAGAATCTTGAGAATCATCAGAATCATCAGAATCTTCAGAATCATCAGAATCTTCAGAATCATCAGAATCATCAGAATCATCAGAATCTTCAGAATCATCAGAATCATCAGAATCATCAGAATCTTGAGAATCATCAGAATCATCAGAATCATCAGAATCTTCAGAATCATCAGAATCTTCAGAATCATCAGAATCTTCAGAATCATCAGAATCATCAGAATCATCAGAATCATCAGAATCTTGAGAATCTTGAGAATCATCAGAATCATCAGAATCATCAGAATCATCAGAATCTTCAGAATCATCAGAATCATCAGAATCTTCAGAATCATCAGAATCATCAGAATCTTCAGAATCATCAGAATCTTTAGAATCATCAGAATCTTCAGAATCATCAGAATCATCAGAATCATCAGAATCTTCAGAATCATCAGAATCTTCAGAATCATCAAAATCTTCAGAATCATCAGAATCTTCAGAGTCATCAGAATTCTCAGAATCTTCAGAATCATCAGAATCTTCAGAATCATCAGAATCTTCAGAGTCATCAGAATCTTCAGAATCTTCAGAATCATCAGAATCATCAGAATCTTCAGAATCATCAGAATCATCAGAATCATCAGAATCTTCAGAATCTTCAGAGTCATCAGAATTCTCAGAATCTTCAGAATCATCAGAATCATCAGAATCATCAGAATCATCAGAATTTTCAGAGTCATCAGAATCATCAGAATCTTCAGAATCATCAGAATCTTCAGAATCATCAGAATCATCAGAATCATCAGAATCTTCAGAATCATCAGAATCATCAGAATCTTCAGAATCTTGAGAATCATCAGAATCATCAGAATCTTCAGAATCATCAGAATCTTCAGAATCATCAAAATCTTCAGAATCATCAGAATCTTCAGAATCTTCAGAGTCATCAGAATTCTCAGAATCTTCAGAATCAACAGAATCTTCAGAATCATCAGAATCTTCAGAGTCATCAGAATCTTCAGAATCATCAGAATCTTCAGAGTCATCAGAATCTTCAGAATCTTCAGAATCTTCAGAATCATCAAAATCTTCCGAATCATCAGAATCTTCAGAATCTTCAGAGTCATCAGAATCATCAGAATCATCAGAATCTTCAGAATCATCAGAATCATCAGAATCTTCAGAATCATCAGAATCATCAGAATCATCAGAATCACCAGAATCTTCAGAATCTTCAGAATCATCAGAATCATCATAATCTTCAGAATCATCAGAATCTTCAGAATCATCAGAATCATCCGAATCTTCAGAATCATCAGAATCTTCAGAATCATCAGAATCATCAGAATCATCAGAATCATCAGAATCATCCGAATCATCAGAATCTTCAGAATCTTCAGAATCATCAGAATCATCAGAATCATCAGAATCATCCGAATCATCAGAATCATCAGAATCTTCAGAATCATCCGAATCTTCAGAATCATCAGAATCATCAGAATCATCAGAATCATCAGAATCTTCAGAATCATCAGAATCATCAGAATCTTCAGAATCATCAGAATCATCAGAATCTTCAGAATCATCAGAATCTTAAGAATCATCAGAATCTTCAGAATCATCAGAATCATCAGAATCATCAGAATCTTCAGAATCATCAGAATCTTCAGAATCATCAGAATCATCAGAATCATCAGAATCTTGAGAATCTTCAGAATCATCAGAATCATCAGAATCTTCAGAATCATCAGAATCTTCAGAATCATCAGAATCTTCAGAATCATCATAATCACCAGAATCTTCAGAATATTCAGAAAATCAGAATCATCATAATCTTCAGAATCATCAGAATCTTCAGAATCATCCGAATCATCAGAATCTTCAGAATCATCAGAATCATCCGAATCATCCGAATCTTCAGAATCATCCGAATCTTCAGAATCATCCGAATCATCAGAATCATCAAAATCATCAGAATCACCAGAATCTTCAGAATCTTCAGAATCATCAGAATCATCAGAATCTTCAAAATCATCAGAATCTTCAGAATCATCAGAATCTTCAGAATCTTCAGAATCATCAGAATCATCATAATCTTCAGAATCATCAGAATCATCAGAATCATCAGAATCTTCAGAATCATCAGAATCTTCAGAATCTTCAGAATCATCTGAATCATCAGAATCTTCAGAATCATCAGAATCATCAGAATCTTCAGAATCATCTGAATCTTCAGAATCAATAGAATCTTCAGAATCTTCAAAATCATCAGAATCTTCAGAATCATCAGAATCATCAGAATCTTCAGAATCATCAGAATCTTCAGAATCATCAGAATCATCAGAATCTTCAGAATCATCAGAATCATCAGAATCATCAGAATCTTCAGAATCATCAGAATCTTCAGAATCATCAAAATCTTCAGAATCATCAGAATCTTCAGAGTCATCAGAATTCTCAGAATCTTCAGAATCATCAGAATCTTCAGAATCATCAGAATCTTCAGAGTCATCAGAATCTTCAGAATCTTCAGAATCATCAGAATCATCAGAATCTTCAGAATCATCAGATTCATCAGAATCATCAGAATCTTCAGAATCTTCAGAGTCATCAGAATTCTCAGAATCTTCAGAATCATCAGAATCATCAGAATCATCAGAATTTTCAGAGTCATCAGAATCATCAGAATCATCAGAATCTTCAGAATCATCAGAATCTTCAGAATCATCAGAATCATCAGAATCATCAGAATCTTCAGAATCATCAGAATCATCAGAATCTTCAGAATCTTGAGAATCATCAGAATCATCAGAATCTTCAGAATCATCAGAATCTTCAGAATCATCAAAATCTTCAGAATCATCAGAATCTTCAGAATCTTCAGAGTCATCAGAATTCTCAGAATCTTCAGAATCATCAGAATCTTCAGAATCATCAGAATCTTCAGAGTCATCAGAATCTTCAGAATCTTCAGAATCTTGAGAATCATCAGAATCATCAGAATCTTCAGAATCATCAGAATCATCAAAATCTTCCGAATCATCAGAATCTTCAGAATCTTCAGAGTCATCAGAATCATCAGAATCATCAGAATCTTCAGAATCATCAGAATCATCAGAATCTTCAGAATCATCAGAATCATCAGAATCATCAGAATCACCAGAATCTTCAGAATCTTCAGAATCATCAGAATAATCCGAATCATCAGAATCATCAGAATCTTCAGAATCATCAGAATCATCAGAATCTTCAGAATCATCAGAATCATCAGAATCATCCGAATCATCAGAATCATCAGAATCTTCAGAATCTTCAGAATCATCAGAATCTTCAGAATCATCAGAATCATCAGAATCATCAGAATCATCAGAATCTTCAGAATCATCCGAATCATCCGAATCTTCAGAATCATCAGAATCATCAGAATCATCAGACTCTTCAGAATCTTCAGAATCATCAGAATCATCAGAATCTTCAGAATCATCAGAATCTTCAGAATCATCAGAATCTTCAGAATCTTCAGAATCATCAGAATCTTCAGAATCATCAGAATCATCAGAATCATCAGAATCACCAGAATCTTCAGAATATTCAGAATCATCAGAATCATCATAATCTTCAGAATCATCAGAATCTTCAGAATCATCCGAATCATCAGAATCTTCAGAATCATCCGAATCATCCGAATCTTCAGAATCATCCGAATCTTCAGAATCATCAGAATCATCAGAATCATCAAAATCATCAGAATCACCAGAATCTTCAGAATCTTCAGAATCATCAGAATCATCAGAATCATCAGAATCTTTAAAATCATCAGAATCTTCAGAATCATCAGAATCTTCAGAATCTTCAGAATCATCAGAATCATCATAATCTTCAGAATCATCAGAATCATCAGAATCTTCAGAATCATCAGAATCTTCAGAATCTTCAGAATCATCTGAATCATCAGAATCTTCAGAATCATCAGAATCATCAGAATCTTCAGAATCATCTGAATCTTCAGAATCATCAGAATCTTCAGAATCTTCAAAATCATCAGAATCTTCAGAATCATCAGAATCATCAGAATCTTCAGAATCATCAGAATCTTCAGAATCATCAGAATCTTCAGAATCTTCAGAATCATCAGCATCTTCAGAATCATCAGAATCATCAGAATCTTCAGAATCTTCAGAATCATCAGAATCTTCAGAATCATCAGAATCTTCAGAATCTTCAGAATCATCAGAATCTTCAGAATCATCAGAATCATCAGAATCTTCAGAATCTTCAGAATCATCAGAATCATCAGAATCTTCAGAATCATCAGAATCATCAGAATCTTCAGAATCATCAGAATCATCAGAATCTTCAGAATCTTCAGAATCATCAGAATCTTCAGAATCATCAGAATCTTCAGAATCTTCAGAATCATCAGAATCTTCAGAATCTTCAGAATCATCAGAATTCTCAGAATCATCAGAATCTTCAGAATCATCAGAATCTTCAGAATCATCAGAATCTTCAGAATCATCAGAATCTTGAGAATCATCAGAATCTTCAGAATCATCAGAATCTTCAGAATCATCAGAATCTTCAGAATCTTCAGAATCATCAGAATCATCAGAATCATCAGAATCTTCAGAATCATCAGAATCTTCAGAATCTTCAGAATCATCAGAATCTTCAGAATCATCAGAATCATCAGAATCTTGAGAATCATCAGAATCTTCAGAATCATCAGAATCATCAGAATCTTGAGAATCATCAGAATCATCAGAATCATCAGAATCTTCAGAATCATCAGAATCATCAGAATCTTGAGAATCATCAGAATCATCAGAATCTTCAGAATCATCAGAATCATCCGAATCTTCAGAATCATCAGAATCATCAGAATCATCAGACTCTTCAGAATCTTCAGAATCATCAGAATCATCAGAATCTTCAGAATCATCAGAATCTTCAGAATCATCAGAATCATCCGAATCATCCGAATCTTCAGAATCATCAGAATCTTCAGAATCTTCAGAATCATAGGAATCATCAGAATCATCAGAATCACCAGAATCTTCAGAATCTTCAGAATCATCAGAATCATCATAATCTTCAGAATCATCAGAATCTTCAGAATCATCAGAATCATCCGAATCATCAGAATCTTCAAAATCATCAGAATCATCCGAATCTTCAGAATCATCAGAATCTTCAGAATCATCAGAATCATCAGAATCATCAGAATCACCAGAATCTTCAGAATCTTCAGAATCATCAGAATCATCAGAATCATCAGAATCTTCAAAATCATCAGAATCTTCAGAATCATCAGAATCTTCAGAATCACCAAAATCTTCAGAATCTTCAGAATCATCAGAATCATCATAATCTTCAGAATCATCAGAATCTTCAGAATCATCAGAATCATCAGAATCTTCAGAATCATCAGAATCTTCAGAATTTTCAGAATCATCTGAATCATCAGAATCTTCAGAATCATCAGAATCATCAGAATCTTCAGAATCATCTGAATCTTCAGAATCACCAGAATCTTCAGAATCTTCAAAATCATCAGAATCATCAGAATCATCAGAATCTTCAGAATCATCAGAATCTTCAGAATCTTCAGAATCATCAGAATCTTCAGAATCATCAGAATCTTCAGAATCTTCAGAATCATCAGCATCTTCAGAATCATCAGAATCATCAGAATCTCCAGAATCATCAGAATCTTCAGAATCTTCAGAATCTTCAGAATCATCAGAATCATCAGAATCTTCAGAATCTTCAGAATCATCAGAATCTTCAGAATCTTCAGAATCATCAGAATCATCAGAATCTTCAGAATCTTCAGAATCATCAGAATCTTCAGAATCATCAGAATCTTCAGAATCATCAGAATCTTCAGAATCATCAGAATAATCAGAATCTTCAGAATCATCAGAATCATCAGAATCTTCAGAATCATCAGAATCATCAGAATCTTCAGAATCTTCAGAATCATCAGAATCTTCAGAATCTTCAGAATCTTCAGAATCATCAGAATCTTCAGAATCTTCAGAATCATCAGAATTCTCAGAATCATCAGAATCTTCAGAATCATCAGAATTTTCAGAATCATCAGAATCTTCAGAATCATCAGAATCATCAGAATCTTCAGAATCATCAGAATCATCAGAATCTTCAGAATCTTCAGAATCACCAGAATCTTCAGAATCATCAGAATCATCAGAATTCTCAGAATCATCAGAATCTTCAGAATCATCAGAATCATCAGAATCATCAGAATCTTCAGAATCATCAGAATCTTCAGAATCATCAGAATTCTCAGAATCATCAGAATCTTCAGAATCATCAGAATCATCAGAATCATCAGAATCTTCAGAATCATCAGAATCTTCAGAATCTTCAGAATCATCAGAATTCTCAGAATCATCAGAATCTTCAGAATCATCAGAATCATCAGAATCTTCAGAATTTTCAGAATCATCAGAATCTTCAGAATCATCAGAATCATCAGAATCTTCAGAATCATCAGAATCATCAGAATCTTCAGAATCTTCAGAATCATCAGAATCATGAGAATCATCAGAATTCTCAGAATCATCAGAATCTTCAAAATCATCAGAATCATCAGAATCATCAGAATCTTCAGAATCATCAGAATCATCAGAATCATCAGAATCATCAGAATCTTCAGAATCATCAGAATCATCAGAATCTTCAGAATCATCAGAATCATCAGAATCTTCAGAATCATCAGAATCATCAGAATCATCAGAATCTTCAGAATCTTCAGAATCATCAGAATCATCAGAATCTTCAGAATCTTCAGAATCGTCAGCATCGTCAGAATCGTCAGAATCATCAGAATCATCATAATCTTCAGAATCATCAGAATCATCAGAATCTTCAAAATCATCAGAATCATCAGAATCATCAGAATCTTCAGAATCATCAGAATCATCAGAATCTTCAGAATCATCAGCATCATCAGAATCATCAGAGTCTTCAGAATCATCAGAATCATCAGAATCATCAGAATCTTCAGAATCATCAGAATCATCAGAATCATCAGAATCTTCAGAATCATCAGAATCATCAGAATCATCAGAATCTTCAGAATCTTCAGAATCATCAGAATCTTCAGAATCATCAGAATCATCAGAATCTTCAGAATCATCAGAATCATCAGAATCTTCAGAATCTTCAGAATCGTCAGCATCGTCAGAATCGTCAGAATCATCAGAATCATCAGAATCTTCAGAATCATCAGAATCATCAGAATCATCAGAATCTTCAGAATCATCAGAATCATCAGAATCATCAGAATCTTCAGAATCTTCAGAATCATCAGAATCTTCAGAATCTTCAGAATCGTCAGCATCGTCAGAATCGTCAGAATCATCAGAATCATCATAATCTTCAGAATCATCAGAATCATCAGAATCTTCAGAATCATCAGAATCATCAGAATCATCAGAATCTTCAGAATCATCAGAATCTTCAGAATCATCAGAATCTTCAGAATCATCAGAATCTTCAGAATCATCAGAATCTTCAGAATCTTCAGAATCATCAGAATCATCAGAATCTTCAGAATCATCAGAATCTTCAGAATCATCAGAATCTTCAGAATCTTCAGAATATTCAGAATCTTCAGAATCATCTGAATCTTCAGAATCATCAGAATCTTCAGAATCATCAGAATCATCATTATCTTCAGAATCATCAGAATCTTCAGAATCATCAGAATCTTCAGAATCATCAGAATCTTCAGAATATTCAGAATCTTCAGAATCTTCAGAATCTTCAGAATCATCAGAATCTTCAGAATCATCAGAATCATCAGAATCTTCAGAATCATCAGAATCATCAGAATCTTCAGAATCTTCAGAATCTTCAGAATCATCAGAATCATCAGAATCTTCAGAATCATCAGAATCATCAGAATCTTCAGAATCTTCAGAATCATCAGAATCTTCAGAATCATCAGAATCTTCAGAATCTTCAGAATCTTCAGAATCATCAGAATCATCAGAATCTTCAGAATCATCAGAATCATCAGAATCATCAGAATCTTCAGAATCATCAGAATCTTCAGAATCTTCAGAATCTTCAGAATCATCAGAATCTTCAGAATCATCAGAATCATCAGAATCTTCAGAATCACCAGAATCTTCAGAATCTTCAGAATCATCAGAATCTTCAGAATCTTCAGAATCATCAGAATCTTCAGAATCATCAGAATCTTCAGAATCTTCAGAATCATCAGAATTCTCAGAATCATCAGAATCTTCAGAATCATCAGAATCATCAGAATCATCAGAATTTTCAGAATCATCAGAATCTTCAGAATCATCAGAATCATCAGAATCTTCAGAATCATCAGAATCTTCAGAATCATCAGAATCTTCAGAATCATCAGAATCATCAGAATCTTCAGAATCATCAGACGACTGTCGATGCTTCATAATGAATCATTCTAAAGTTCTGTGTGTGATATACAGCAAGATCTCACCTCGTGGGGTCTCTATGAAAGGTGAGAAATCAGCCCAGAACTACACGGGAGGAGCTGCTCAATGACCTGAAAAGAGCTGGGTCCACCGTTTCCAAGGTTACTGTTGGTAATACACTAAGACATGGTCATGGTTTGAAATCATGCATGGCACGGAAGGTTCCCCTGCGTAAACAAGTACATGTCCAGGCCCGTGTTAAGTTTGCCAATGGCCATTTGGATGATCCAGAGGAGTCATGGGAGAAAGTCATGTGGTCAGATGAGACCACAATATAACTTTTTGGTCATAATTCCACTAAACGTGTTTGGAGGAAGAAGAATGATGAGTACCATCCCAAGAACACCATCCCTACTGTGAAGCATGGGGGTGGCAGCATCATGCTGTGGGGGGGGGGGGGTGGGGGGGGTTCTGCACATGGGACAGGGCAACTGCACTGTATTAAGGAGAGGATGAGATTTTGGGGAACAACCTCCTTCCCTCAGTTAGAGCATTGAAGATGTGTCGAGGCTGGGTCAGTGACCCGAAGCACAGCCAGGAGAACCAAGGAGTGGCTCTGTAAGAAGCAGATCAAGGTTCTGGTGTGGCCTAGCCAGTCTCCAGACCTAAACCCAATAGAGAATCTGTGGAGGAGCTCAAACTCAGGCCAGAAACCTGATCTAGAGAAGATCTGTGTGGAGGAGTGGGCCAAAATCCCTCCTGCAGTGCAAACCTGCTGAACAACTACAGGAAACCTTTGACCTCTGAAATTGCAAACAAAGGCTACTGTACCAAATATTAACATTGATTTTCTCAGGTGTTCAAATACTTATTTGCAGCTGTATCATACAAATAAATAGTTAAACCTGAACTCAGTCACGTGACTTCACTTCACCCCGCACACGCATAAACATCCAGTTTTATAACATTAACATCCACATACTGCCATTGCACTGCACTTTATCTCACTCATCATATCCACTTATTTTTATATTTTTATTCTTATATTTTTATTTTTATCTTATTTCCTATTTCTATCTTTTACTTGATTTATTTATAATTCTACTTATGTTAATACTTTTTATTCTAATTTTATTCTATTGTAACTGTTATTTGCACTGTCCATGGAGCGGACCTGTTTACATTTCACTGCCAGTTGTATATTGTGTATATAACTGTGTATGTGACAAATAAAACTCTTGAATCTTGAATCTTGAATCTTGAATCTTGAATCTTAAAAAATCATACATTATGATTTTTTTTAATTTTTTAGATTATGTCTCTCACAGTGGACATGCACCTACGATGACAATTTCAGACCCTCCATGATTTCTAAGTGGGAGAACTTGCAAAATAGCAGGTGTTCAGATACTTATTTTCCTCACTGTAGTTATGAAATATCTGTTACTCTGTGAAGAAAATGAATGGGATTTTTCATCCAGAAGCCGATAAACCACAATACTGAATAATAACCATGCTTTAGCAGAGCCTTCACACGAGCTTCAGATACGCCATCAACAACAGAACCGGCCAATCTCACGCAGACAAAACACACGAGAGCCTCAGGAAGAGCTCCACACCTCACACTGAACGCTGAGCGGATCACACACACACACACACACACACACACACACACGAGAGACTCAGGAAGAGCTCCACACCTCACACTGAACGCTGAGCGGATCACACACACACACACACACACGAGAGACTCAGGAAGAGCTCCACACCTCACACTGAACGCTGAGCGGATCACACACACACACACACACACACACACACACGAGAGACTCAGGAAGAGCTCCACACCTCACACTGAACGCTGAGCGGATCACACACACACACACACACACACACACACACACACACACACACACACACACACACACACACACACACACACACACGAGAGCCTCAGGAAGAGCTCCACACCTCACACTGAACGCTGAGCGGATCACACACACACACACACACACACACACACACACACACACACACGAGAGACTCAGGAAGAGCTCCACACCTCACACTGAATGCTGAGCGGATCACACACACACACACACACACACACACACACACACACACACGAGAGACTCAGGAAGAGCTCCACACCTCACACTGAACGCTGAGCGGATCACACACACACACACACACACACACACACACACACACAAGAGACTCAGGAAGAGCTCCACACCTCACACTGAATGCTGAGCGGATCACACACACACACACACACACACACACACACACACACACACACACACACACACACACACAAGAGACTCAGGAAGAGCTCCACACCTCACACTGAATGCTGAGCGGATCACACACACACACACACACACACACACACACACACACACACACACACACACACACAAGAGACTCAGGAAGAGCTCCACACCTCACACTGAACGCTGAGCGGATCACACACACACACACACACACACACACAAGAGACTCAGGAAGAGCTCCACACTTTCACACTGAACGCTGAGCGGATCACACACACACACACACACACAGCTCAGTGGATCATACATGTAACAAGTAGAAACATTTAAAAATGTTAGACGAACATCCAAACTGAAATGTTTCAGAAAAAAGTTCCAAATAATGTGTTTTTGTGCTTTAACGTTATTAAAGATCAGAGAACCCTGAGTGAGCGTTCTGTTAACCCTCTGGTGCTCTTCGTCATCTCTGACCGGAAGATTTTCTGTTTTGAAATGTTAAAAATCACAGCTTCATCAGAATGATATGACACTGACTTTTCTAGCATTAGGTATGTAAACACACAAAACATTTGGGGTCATGATTCGAGCATGCTGATTGGTCATTAAAAAAAAGTAGCGTTCATTGTCTTCGGTCATGAATGACCAACCATAGGAAATCGGCAAAAACACAAAAATTCACTGAATATTTGTGTGTACAATCTACAAATCGGCCACGATGCTGAAAAAAAGTACACAGCAGTGAAGGAGTGACACTCTAAAACTGGTGCTGGTCAAGAGTGTGATATTGACACATCCACTCACACACACACACACACACACACACTTAAACACACACAAACCTATGAAAAACTGAACCTATGAACCACATTTGGAATTTTAAAAAATCACAGCTTCATCAGAAAAATATGAAACCTGGTGACTTTTCTAGCATTAGGGATGTAAACACACAAAAATTGAGGTCATGATTTGAGCATGTTAAGGGGCCGTAAAAAAAACTCCCACTTGTGCTCTTTGGTCAAAAATGACCCCCATAGGAAATGAATGGGAAATCTGCAAATAAATAGTCTTTGAGATTTTTTTAAATATATATTCAAATCCATCAACATCAAAAAAATAATTAAATGTGTTTAAAAGAGAACTAGTGAATTCTCAAGCCTCTCCATAGAGACCTCTAGTGGTCACACACACGGTTGCATGATTTCTGAAATAATTCCAAAAGAGGGGCTAATCTGCCTTCAGAAATAATATTTTGAAAGCCTAGACTTTATTTGAACCTGAAATATTGCAATGATTAAAAAATAAAAAGAATTACAAAAACATTTTTTTAATAATTTTCAATGGCAAAAATAGACCATAATTATTGCAAATATAAAAAAAATACCATCAAATCATCTCAAAATACAAAATTAAAAAGAACAAATATTATTGAAGAAACATAAATTGCATTGTTTTAGTGGGGTGGAGGAAGTTTAATGTTTAGGTGTCCGGGAAGACGACCAGAGAAACCCCTAGAGGAAGAGCACCAGAGGGTTAAAGTTACTGGAGGAGCGTTTGTTCATCACTTTGGGTGAACGTTCCCTGTCAGCTGGGATGAATCTAAGAGTTTAAAATCATAAGATAAAATATCACATATTTTGCATTGCCTCAGACACACACACACACACACACATGAGAGAAGGAGAGGAAACGCCGCAGCGTTGCATGTCTAAGCCGTCTGCCGTGTCTCAGATCCAGAGATGATTTCATGTTCGAGAGATACGGAGGCATCTGGCGTTCCCACAACAGCGGAGAGAAGCGCGTTTACGACGGGAAACTCTATCTGGTGCCCACCTGGACGCGGGCATGGACAGGTGGCACCTCCGACTGCAGCCGCTCCAGCGCCCGCGCCTCCGCACGAGTGCCCGTGTGTGTGTGTGTGTGTGTGTGTGAAATGAGCGTGTGCTTTCATCTGTGCGTGTGTGAATGTGAGAGGTTAGTTTTTGGATCTATTAACACCTGTCGTGCTGAAACTCACAGTGCTGGGATTGTAATTCAGCTCCGGGGAGAATCGTGTGCCAGAGAGAGAGAGAAAGAGAGAGAGAGAGAGAGAGAGAGAGAGAGATTCCCGCGCCAAACTCTGTGTCCAGCAAACCTCTGATCCTCTGGCGCTGACTCCAGGTCAGATGTAGAACACAGACGACAAAACACTCGCTCCGCCACACCTGCGCTCAGAGACACGGAGATCATCAGGAGATCATCAGGAGACCATCAGGAGATCATCAGGAGATCATCAGGAGATCATCAGGAGACCATCAGGAGATCATCGGGAGATCATCGGGAGATCATCGGGAGATCATCGGGAGATCATCGGGAGATCATCGGGAGATCATCGGGAGATCATCAGGAGACCATCGGGAGATCATCGGGAGATCATCGGGAGATCATCGGGAGATCATCAGGAGATCATCGGGAGATCATCGGGAGATCATCGGGAGATCATCGGGAGATCATCAGGAGACATCAGGAGATCATCGGGAGATCATCGGGAGATCATCGGGAGACCATCGGGAGATCATCGGGAGATCATCGGGAGATCATCAGGAGATCATCAGGAGACATCAGGAGATCATCAGGAGATCATCAGGAGACCATCAGGAGATCATCAGGAGATCATCAGGAGATCATCAGGAGATCATCAGGAGATCATCAGGAGACCATAAGGAGACCATCAGGAGATCATCAGGAGATCATCAGGAGATCATCAGAAGATCATCAGGAGATCATCAGGAGATCATCGGGAGATCATCGGGAGACCATCGGGAGATCATCGGGAGATCATCGGGAGATCATCGGGAGATCATCAGGAGACATCAGGAGATCATCAGGAGATCATCAGGAGACCATAAGGAGACCATCAGGAGATCATCAGGAGATCATCAGGAGATCATCAGAAGATCATCAGAAGATCATCAGGAGATCATCAGGAGACATCAGGAGATCATCAGGAGACATCAGAAGATCATCGGGAGATCATCGGGAGATCATCAGGAGACATCAGGAGATCATCAGGAGATCATCAGGAGATCATCAGGAGATCATGAGGAGACCATAAGGAGACCATCAGGAGATCATCAGGAGATCATCAGGAGATCATCAGAAGATGATCAGGAGATCATCAGGAGACATCAGGAGATCATCAGGAGATCATCAGGAGACATCAGAAGATCATCGGGAGATCATCGGGAGATCATCGGGAGATCATCAGGAGACATCAGGAGATCATCGGGAGATCATCAGGAGATCATCAGGAGACATCAGGAGATCATCAGGAGATCATCAGGAGATCATCGGGAGATCCGGGAGATCATCAGGAGACATCAGGAGATCATCGGGAGATCATCGGGAGATCATCGGGAGATCATCAGGAGATCATCAGGAGACATCAGGAGACATCAGGAGATCATCAGGAGATCATCAGGAGATCATCAGTAGACATCAGGAGATCATCAGGAGATCATCAGGAGACATCAGGAGACATCAGGAGATCATCAGGAGATCATCAGGAGACATCAGGAGATCATCAGAAGATCATCAGGAGACATCAGGAGATCATCAGGAGATCATCAGGAGACATCAGGAGATCATCAGGAGATCATCAGGAGACATCAGGAGATCATCAGTAGACATCAGGAGATCATCAGGAGATCATCAGGAGATCATCAGGAGATCATCGGGAGATCATCAGGAGATCATCAGGAGATCATCAGGAGATCATCAGGACACATCAGGAGATCATCGGGAGATCATCGGGAGATCATCGGGAGACATCAGGAGATCATCAGGAGATCATCAGGAGATCATCAGGAGATCATCAGAAGATCATCAGGAGATCATCAGGAGATCATCAGGAGACACCAGGAGATCATCGGGAGATCATCGGTAGATCATCGGGAGATCATCGGGAGATCATCGGGAGATCATCAGGAGATCATCAGAAGATCATCAGGAGATCATCAGAAGATCATCAGGAGATCATCAGGAGACATCAGGAGATCATCAGGAGATCATCAGGAGATCATAAGGAGATCATCAGGAGACATCAGGAGATCATCAGGAGATCATCAGGAGATCATCAGAAGATCATCAGGAGATCATCAGGAGACATCAGGAGATCATCAGGAGATCATCAGGAGACATCAGGAGATCATCGGGAGATCATCGGGAGATCATCGGGAGATCATCAGGAGATCATCAGGAGACATCAGGAGACATCAGGAGATCATCAGGAGATCATCAGGAGATCATCAGTAGACATCAGGAGATCATCAGGAGATCATCAGGAGACATCAGGAGACATCAGGAGATCATCAGGAGATCATCAGGAGACATCAGGAGATCATCAGAAGATCATCAGGAGACATCAGGAGATCATCAGGAGATCATCAGGAGACATCAGGAGATCATCAGGAGATCATCAGGAGACATCAGGAGATCATCAGTAGACATCAGGAGATCATCAGGAGATCATCAGGAGATCATCAGGAGATCATCAGGAGACATCAGGAGACACCAGGAGATCATCAGGAGATCATCAGGAGACATCAGGAGATCATCAGAAGATCATCAGGAGATCATCAGGAGATCATCAGGAGACATCAGGAGATCATCAGAAGATCATCAGGAGACATCAGGAGACATCAGGAGATCATCAGGAGATCATCAGGAGACATCAGGAGACATCAGGAGATCATCAGGAGATCATCAGGAGACATCAGGAGACATCAGGAGACATCAGGAGATCATCAGGAGATCATCAGGAGATCATCAGGAGACATCAGGAGATCATCAGGAGATCATCAGGAGACATCAGGAGATCATCAGGAGACATCAGGAGATCATCAGAAGATCATCAGGAGACATCAGGAGATCATCAGGAGATCATCAGGAGACATCAGGAGATCATCAGGAGACATCAGGAGATCATCAGATCATCAGGAGATCATCAGGAGATCATCAGGAGACATCAGGAGACATCAGGAGATCATCAGGAGATCATCAGGAGACATCAGGAGATCATCAGGAGATCATAAGGAGATCATCAGGAGACATCAGGAGATCATCAGGAGATCATCAGGAGATCATCAGAAGATCATCAGGAGATCATCAGGAGACATCAGGAGATCATCAGGAGATCATCAGGAGACATCAGGAGATCATCGGGAGATCATCGGGAGATCATCGGGAGATCATCAGGAGATCATCAGGAGACATCAGGAGACATCAGGAGATCATCAGGAGATCATCAGGAGATCATCAGTAGACATCAGGAGATCATCAGGAGATCATCAGGAGACATCAGGAGACATCAGGAGATCATCAGGAGATCATCAGGAGACATCAGGAGATCATCAGAAGATCATCAGGAGACATCAGGAGATCATCAGGAGATCATCAGGAGACATCAGGAGATCATCAGGAGATCATCAGGAGACATCAGGAGATCATCAGTAGACATCAGGAGATCATCAGGAGATCATCAGGAGATCATCAGGAGATCATCAGGAGACATCAGGAGACACCAGGAGATCATCAGGAGATCATCAGGAGACATCAGGAGATCATCAGAAGATCATCAGGAGATCATCAGGAGATCATCAGGAGACATCAGGAGATCATCAGAAGATCATCAGGAGACATCAGGAGACATCAGGAGATCATCAGGAGATCATCAGGAGACATCAGGAGACATCAGGAGATCATCAGGAGATCATCAGGAGACATCAGGAGACATCAGGAGACATCAGGAGATCATCAGGAGATCATCAGGAGATCATCAGGAGACATCAGGAGATCATCAGGAGATCATCAGGAGACATCAGGAGATCATCAGGAGACATCAGGAGATCATCAGAAGATCATCAGGAGACATCAGGAGATCATCAGGAGATCATCAGGAGACATCAGGAGATCATCAGGAGACATCAGGAGATCATCAGGAGATCATCAGGAGATCATCAGGAGATCATCAGGAGACATCAGGAGACATCAGGAGATCATCAGGAGATCATCAGGAGACATCAGGAGATCATCAGAAGATCATCAGGAGATCATCAGGAGATCATCAGGAGACATCAGGAGATCATCAGAAGATCATCAGGAGACATCAGGAGACATCAGGAGATCATCAGGAGATCATCAGGAGACATCAGGAGACATCAGGAGATCATCAGGAGATCATCAGGAGACATCAGGAGACATCAGGAGACATCAGGAGATCATCAGGAGACATCAGGAGATCATCAGGAGATCATCAGGAGATCATCAGGAGACATCAGGAGATCATCAGGAGATCATCAGGAGATCATCAGGAGACATCAGGAGATCATCAGGAGATCATCAGGAGACATCAGGAGATCATCAGGAGACATCAGGAGATCATCAGGAGATCATCAGGAGACATCAGGAGATCATCAGGAGACATCAGGAGATCATCAGGAGATCATCAGGAGACATCAGGAGATCATCAGGAGATCATCAGGAGATCATCAGGAGACATCAGGAGATCATCAGAAGATCATCAGGAGACATCAGGAGATCATCAGGAGACATTAGGAGATCATCAGGAGATCATCAGGAGACATCAGGAGATCATCAGGAGACATCAGGAGATCATCAGGAGATCATCAGGAGACATCAGGAGATCATCAGGAGATCATCAGGAGATCATCAGGAGACATCAGGAGACATCAGGAGATCATCAGGAGATCATCAGGAGACATCAGGAGATCATCAGGAGATCATCGGGAGATCATCGGGAGATCATCAGGAGATCATCAGGAGACATCAGGAGACATCAGGAGATCATCAGGAGACAACAGGAGACAACAGGAGATCATCAGGAGATCATCAGGAGATCATCAGGAGACATCAGGAGATCATCAGGAGACATCAGGAGATCATCAGGAGACAACAGGAGACAACAGGAGATCATCAGGAGATCATCAGGAGATCATCAGGAGACATCAGGAGATCATCAGGAGATCATCAGGAGATCATCAGGAGATCATCAGGAGACATCAGGAGATCATCAGGAGATCATCAGGAGACATCAGGAGATCATCAGGAGACATCAGGAGACATCAGGAGATCATCAGGAGATCATCAGGAGACATCAGGAGATCATCAGAAGATCATCAGGAGACATCAGGAGACATCAGGAGATCATCAGGAGATCATCAGGAGACATCAGGAGACATCAGGAGATCATCAGGAGATCATCAGGAGACATCAGGAGACATCAGGAGACATCAGGAGATCATCAGGAGACATCAGGAGATCATCAGGAGATCATCAGGAGATCATCAGGAGACATCAGGAGACATCAGGAGAGGAGCTGAAAACACAAAGACTGGAACATAAAGAGTCTGTTTCTCAACACGCTCCAGCTCAAAGTTATCAACGTTCTCACAAAAACATTAAGAGAACGTTCATAACGAGTTATCAGGTCTAAAATAATGTCCCAAAGAGTATCTATAGGCTGCATCATTCAGGGTTTCTGCATGACCTTTCTAAGACTAATTAAAGAACATTAGAAGATCAGAAGATCAGAAATCTTGGGAAAGTGATTTTATGATTAAAACAAGAACAAATATCTGCCAATGGGTTCAAAAAATCAACTTAATTCAAATAAAAAAGTAATGTTTAAAGTTTTAAGCATAAACTCGCATCATTTTGTTCAGTTTCTCAGAAAACAAGACTTGATTTAAGGATGTTTAGATATTTGTACTGGAACTATGTTGTGTTTGTTTGTTTTTGCAGTGCATTACTTTAATTTAGGGCCCTATGAAATCCATTTTATTCATTGTTTTGTTTTAGTTTTATTCCGTTTTAATGGTTCAATTAAATTGAATTAGTCAAAAAGCATGTCAAATTAATTGAAATCATGAAATGCAATTTATTAAAGGTTTAACAAAACATTTTTAGGGCCTTATGAAATATGTTTTTAAATTTCAAATTTAATTAAATTAAATTTTTACCAAATTCTGTGTTTTCCGTTTTCAAGTATTTCTTCGAGTAAATGATGACAGAATGTTCATCTTTGGCTGAAATATCCCTTTAAGTGACTGACCCTTTTGATTTATTCATCCAAAAGTTACATTTTACAGTAAATTCCATTTTTATGTTTATGTATTTGTAAGTTTTCAGCATCACTGAAATCATAGGGCCGTAATTTAATGCCATGATATTGAATTTAAGACTTTCTGCTCCAATTTAAGACATTTTAAGACCGGCGGACTCTGTAAATGTTTTAGCTGGACATCTGATGTTTATTGAATGTTACAATTTATTTCATTTGAACAAAGTCCCCATCAAAATGTTTTTATGGAATATTGCAGTGTTTATTCTCAGTGATTTATCATTATTGTGTTAATAATCTTGAGTCAGAATAACTTCATCTCTTCTCTGATGATGAGGGCGGGGCCACCTGTCACTCACATGAGATCAGCCAATAGCAAACCACAACCATCCAATCAATTCCCCACACACACACTCAAGCCCCGCCTACATTTGTTCTTGTTTGCGCTTCACTCGATATACGACACACTAGAGGAGACTTTCCCTCTCATGAATAATGTTTTCATAACCTAGCAAAGCATTTAAAGAACTTATTTTGGGACATGATCAGTTTCTCGTGTGTGTGTGTGTTGTGTATCATATGAGATATTGAATATATATGAGTCTGATGGCATCGCTGCGTCTCTCACAATAAACAAACATTCTGAATATTTCATATTGGACATGAATGATTAACTGATGGATTTAATTCAGCTTAATGAACAGCGCAGAAAAATCTGGGTGAGTCAAAAATATTCAAATGAAATGACATTTTGCATATCAAACATGAAGCCTGCTCTTAAAGGGGATACATGTACGAATTTTCATGTATTAATTAATCAGTAATTTAATAAGTCACAATGCAAATGCATTCACTCTTCTGCACATTTGATTTATTGATATTTTGAAATTAGCTTTATGCAGCATTTCAATGATTTTATTGTGTTTATGAGTTGAGCTGGTCTCTGGGGGTGTGTGTCGAGCACACACACACACACACACACACACACACACACACACACACACACACACACACCCTGAGGCCATGACGTATTCAAACTTTACATAATTGTGCAAAAATGTGAAATAAACTAAATGAACATCAGCATCTAAACCTGTTTCATTCAAAGCAGCCGAGATCCTTTTAAACGGCACAGGAGCCGCGTGTGTGTGTGTGTGTGTGTTCTTACCCGACAACCGCTTTAATCAACCGCACACAACAAAGAAAACACACAAATTATTCCGTAGCAAAGTGACATTTTCAGGCCAGTATGCTAATGCTAAAGGTGAGGACGTCTGGCGCTGGTAACGACTCTTCAGTGCGGACACACACACACACACACACACACACACAACTCCACAACCCGCCATTAAATATCATTACATCTCCCTTCTGGACTCTTCTGTGGGCACGGCTATAAATATTTCAGTATTTGGCACTGTAAAAAAATGATGAATAATATTTGTGCATGAGAATTTGCATTCAACTGTTAAATTAAAAATTAATTACTCAGATGCATAAAGGAACAATATAACTTTGAAGCCTCCGAGATGGCAAAGTTAATTATTTCCAATTAGGAGCAAAATATCTTCAGAGATATTTCAGACCTTTTAATAGCACGGGATGAACCGCAGACGGAATAAAAGAGTCTTTGTTGGTTTTGCGGCGCGTGAAAGATAGCACTTCATATCCAGAGCCTGAGCGCGGCACAATTAAACTCGATAATAAAGTCTGTTGGAATACGGAGGGAAGTGTGTGGATCACATCAGCTCATATTTAACATAAAACACACACACACACACAGGAGAGTCTGCCGGACGATTCGTGTTCATGAGCTGCACAGGCTCATGTGTGTGTGTGTGTGAGAGGTGATGTTTGGTGAACGCGTCTGACCTCTGACCTCACACAAGTTTCCAGCCGGACGCAGTTCTCATGTTCACGTCCAGCTCCTGGTGTTTTAGTTCATGAGTTCTCTGGGATGGCCCTGAGGAAAACATATTACAAGTTTGCTGTGGACTTAAATGAGATATCAGACCCTGTATTCTACTAAACTGGAAAAAAGAATACCGTCCAACATTTGAATTATTAAAGCATATCCCAAAACGACACACTGAACATGGGATATTTAACAAACAGTTTAAAAAACTGGGATATTTCAGCCAAAAATGAAAATTAGCCCATCATTTTCTCATCCTCAAGTCATCCGAGGTGTGTGTGGCATTCTTCTTTCAGACGAATAAAATCTGAGTTATATTACAAAAGTCCAGGCTAATCCAAGCATTAGAATAGCAGTAATAGTTGCTCTGTTTTTGAAGTCCATAAAAAGTGCATCTGTGCGTCATATAACTGCTCCAGCGGCTCTGGGGTGTTAATAAAGGCCTTCTGAAGCGAATCAATGCGTTTGTGGAAGAAAAATATCCATATTTAAAACTTTATCAAGTAAACTTTCGGCCTCCGCCTTCCCTAAAGTAAAGTTCTGCTGCGGATGGAAAGACTAACGCTCAGCTCCGCTCGTCATGACGTCACACACACATCTGGAGTTTCACTTTCAACATTCAACACTTTTACACAGAAATCAATCGGCTGGAACTCTACTTTAGTTTTAAATATGAATATTTTTCTTCCACAAACGCGTTGATTCGCTTCAGAAGGCCTTTATTAACACCCCAGAGCCGCTGGAGCAGTTATATGACGGACAGATGCACTTTTTATGGACTTCAAAAACAGAGCAACTATGAATCCAATTCTAATGCTTGGATTAGCCTGGACTTTTGTAATATAACTCAGATTTTATTCGTCTGAAAGAAAAATGTCACACACACCTCGGATGACTTGAGGGCGAGAAAATTATGGGCTAATTTTCATTTTTGGGTGAACTATCCCTTTAAGAGACCTGGAATAATTATATGGACCTGATATAAACCCTTTGACCCATGTCTTTGTATTTATGTCCTGTTATTTTAACTCAGGTTTAAATTGCTATCACAAACTGGATTTGTTGATATATATGATTTATGTATATTCTGATGCTGCTTAATGTAGAATATTTTCATTGTTTTGATTGATGGTATTCATTCAAATATGACATGAGCTGTTAGAGACGATCAAATGAATAAACACCTGTTCCTCCCTGAGGATTGAGAAACAACCTCAGAAACAGCCAATGGGACGCTGTCTACAAATGAACACTGCAAAAAATGCTTTTCTTACTTAGTATTTTTGTCTTGTTTTCAGTCCAAATATCTAAAAACTCTTACATTCAGAAGCATTTACTAGACAAACAAAAGTTTTTGTCTTATTTTGGGGAAAATAACTCAAAATTAAGGGAGTTTTTGCTTAAAATAAGCAAAATAATCTGCCAATGGGGTAAGAAAAATAATCTTAATTCAAACAGAAAACAAGTGATTTTTCCCCAAAACAAGACAAAAACTTTTGCTTGTCTAGTAAATGCTTCTTAATGTAAGAGTTTTTAGATATTTGGACTGAAAACAAGACAAAAATACTAAGTAAGAAAAGCATTTTTTGCAGTGAAAACACCATCAGACACACACACACACACACACACACACACACTCACTCAGTTCTCAAGCCATGAGAGGGAACTCACGCTGGTCTCTTCTCCTCTATTGTGCCGTATATCGAGTGAATCGCTTTGCAAACAAGAACAAATGTAGGCGGGGCTTGAGTGTGTCTGTGGGGAATTGATTGGATGGTTGTGGTTTGCTATTGGCTGATGTCATGTGAGTGACAGGTGGCCCCGCCCTCATCATCAGAGAAGAGATGAAGTTATTCTGACTCAAGATTATTAACACAATAATGATAAATCACTGAGAATAAACGCTGCAATATTTCATAAATAAATAAGAATAAGAATGAGTCCAGTTTGATGTCCTGGTGTCTTTGAACCAGACGAGGCTTTATTCAGGGCGTTTGTGACTCTCTTCAGTAGACACGCTTCAGGCCTCATCAAAACACGATAAAGATGTGTGTGTGTGTGTGTGTGTGTGTGTATTAGCAGCTGTCTCAGAGTGTTGAGGATCCTGAAGCACTAGTGTCTCCGCTGAAGGTGAAGCCGCATCACTCCAGAGCTTTTTGATGAAGTAATTCATAAATTTTAATATTACATGTATGAACTTGATGTACTGCCTCGCGGCTCATTAATATTGGAAGGGATCACCTTATGAAAAATAAAACGAGTTTCTGTGCTGGTGAAGAGCCTGTATGACACACGCCTTTGACACGCGTGTGACGGGGATCATCATAACCTGAGCAGGGTCGCCGCTTCAGAGCTGATAACACACACCACAACCAGCCAATCAAATCCCCACACACACACTCAAGCCCCGCCTACATTTGTTCTTGTTTGCGCTTCACTTGATATACGGCACACTAGAGGAGACTTTCCCTCGCTTGCTGGACTGCGGATGTTTGAGCTGGTCCTCCAGCATGACCGGCTGACATGAACACACACACACACACACACACACACTCAAAAACCCTCTGAAAGGCTGGGAGACCAACCAGCAAACCAGCTTAGGCTTCAGCGGATTACAGAAGTGACTGGGCTGTGCAAAGAGAGAGAGAGTGTGTGTGTGTGTGTGTGTGTGTGTGTGTGTGTGTGTGTGTGTGTGTGTGTGTGTGTGTGTGTGTGTGTGTGTGCGTGCATGAGTGTGTGATGCTGGCTAGTAGTGTTTTTCTTGTTTCTACTAGTAAAGATTTAAAGTTCCATTCCAAATGTATATATATTAGACCATTTAGCCATGTGTGTGTGTGTGTGTGTGAGTGTGTGTGTGTGTGTGAGAGAGCATGCGTGTGACAGTGTGAGAGTGTGTGTGTGAGTGTGTGTGTGTGTGTGTGAGAGAGAGTGAGTGAGTGAGTGAGTGAGTGTGTGTGTGTGTGTGTGTGTGTGTGTGTGTGTGTGTGTGTGTGTGTGTGTGTGTGTGTGTGTGTGTGTGTGTGTGTGTGTGTGTGAGAGAGCATGTGTGTGACAGTGTGAGTGTGTGTCTAAGAGTGTGCGCGTGTGTGTGTGTGTGTGTGTGTGTGTGTGTGTGTGTGTGTGTGATGCTGGCTTGTAGTGTTTTTCTTGTTTCTACTAGTAAAGATTTAAAGTTCCATTCCAAATGTATATATTTTAGACCATTTAGCCGTGTGTGTGTGTGATTGTGAGAGTGTGTATGTGTGAGAGAGCATGTGTGTGACAGTGTGTGAGTGTGTGTGTGTGTGTGTGTGTGTGGTCCAGCACTCAGCTCTGACTCTGAGCTCTGAGCCATGACTGCTTTTAACCTCCTCTGCTCTCACATCCTCCTGCCGCTCCGTCTCTCTGTCCCTTCACAGAAGCACTTAACCAGCGACATTTCCTGGAGACGCTTAATCCTCTTTCAAAGAACTCTAACTAAGTTCAGGAAAGTGTGAATTACTGAAACAGCCCATTTCTGCAGGAAGGGTTTAGCTTCATTAGAAACAGAGTCAGAAATGGCCATGTTAATTCTATAGATGCGTGTAAGAGGGGCAGACGACTCCAGCGTCAGTAATGAGTGTGTGTGTGTGTGTGTGTGTGTGCTATTAGAGACTACAGTAGGTGACTAACGCTTTCTCCTCAAACTTTCTGCCAGGCATCGAACAGAAATGAGAAGCACATTATGGTTCCATTAATTGATTTCTGCTCAGCCTCATAGAGATGCAGGAATTAGAGGCACTCTTGGGCCAATTAGAGCGGCTGCGGCTTCTTCCCGCGGCTCTTCATGCATCTCAATCATGGCCAATGCCCACAGGTGAAATGCCAAATCTCAAACACTCAGAGCGGCTCCTGCATCCTAAAACACCCGCGCTCCACATCTGACACACACACACACACTGCTCAAAACATTAGAAAGCAGATCATTCCTGCTGTAACATACAACCCCAAATCAGAAAGAGTTGGAACAGTATGGAAAACGCAAAAAAAATGAAAAAAAGAAGTGATTTCTAAATCAACTTTGACTTGTATTTCATTGCAGACAATATGAACACAATATATTTCATGTTTTGTCTGGTCAACTTCATGTCATTTGTAAATATGCATCCTTTCCTGTCATTCAGACCTGCAAAACATTTCAAAAAAAGTTGGGACAGTAAAGCATTTACCACTTTGTAATGTTGCCATAACTTTTCACAACACTTAAAAGACGTTTAGGGACTGAAGACACCAAGTGATGAAGTGTTTCAGGTGTAATTTTGACATTCTCTA
>JARQWZ010006467.1:7500-52925 GCA_033150135.1 Gobio occitaniae
ATTCATTCATTGTTTATTTCTAAACAACACGACAATGTATAAAAGGCTCCATTACCTCGTATCTTACACTATCGCCCCGTTGAAGCTGTTTTTGTAAAATATAGGCTAATGATTGCGTCATAACCACGCGACTCCATCGCGCTGTTGAGCAAATTACCGTATAGACCCGAGGAGAAGCTCTTAGGCAATCTTTACTGTCTATGAGGCAATCGGGGGGGCGTGGAGGCATAAACGCAGATAGAGATGTTCAGATCCTGCTTCATTCATCAAGAGTTGCTCCTGCTCACCCTCTCTGTCTCTGCAAGATTCGCTGATTCAGATTTTACGTTGCACAACTACTAGAAGACTTACAGCTGTCAGACAGGCTGATCACGTCACATCTCCGTCCTCAAGCTCAGTCTGACATCAGGAAGAGAAGCTTCTATCCTGACTTAATTTCTCCCCGTCGAAGTCTATGGGGTCGCTCTGTCCATTTCTTTTACTGTCTACACTGTAAAAAATGATTGTGATTTTAACGGTATTTTCTGTAAAAATGCTACGGTGAGAAACAGTTAATTTGTTAACAGAAGGTATCCGTACAATATACGGTGAATAACTGTAATAGATCAAACCTTACATTTCATTTAATTTTACAGTAAAATACCGTTAAATTTACAGTTTTTGGAAGTGAAAAAGAACAAGTCATTGTGTAATTTACAGTGAAAACCCGTAAATTGACATTCCCAGAATTCCCAGCGTGACACTTCACATTTGATGTATTTCCATTGCAATAACTATGTTTCTTCTTCGTTTTTTCTAATCACTTATGTACATTAGGGTTTTGTGTTACATCTGATGTTGTTAAATTAATGTTTATTGCATTTTTTTAATTTAAGTTTTACCATGCTGGTGTTTAGTGTGTGTGTGAATGACACTGAGCTCTTCTATATATTAGTATTGTCCTCTTGAAAGCTGCTTGTGATGAGCTTTGATTCATCACATGATTCTCATCTCCGCTGTGATTGGTGGTTGCCCGTATTTATCAAAAGTACATAACAGATATTAGTATTTCAATTGGTTGGAAATTTAACATTATTTCAGTTAATGAAATATGTGTTTTTTTACCGTAAATTGTTTACAGTGTAAAAATAATAATTTCAAAATAAACCTTTGAATTATATGGTTTTGAACTGTAAAAGAATTTTTTTTAAACCGTAATTATTACATTATAAACCTATAAATTATACGGTGCTGTCCCTAAAAACCTAAAACGTTACTGCCGTATTTTTTACGGTAAAGTTCTGGCAACCACAGCTGCCGGTTTTTTACCGTAAATTTTACGGGGATTTTTTTTTCAGTGTATGGTTTTTTCACACCTTCGATTTGAAAAGGCTTCCAAAAAGGGGCGTGGTCGACTGCGAAAAGGTGGGATGGCTATTGTGTGGAAAGTGGGAATGGTTTGCATAAATAGGGGAGTGTCATTCGGCGCATTAAAATGAGCTAACTTGCAAACCGGCAATGCACAGACACCGGTGACATGGACAGCAGTTACAGCGGTTCTGAGACATGTTCTTGGTTCACATGTTGGCAATGTTTACAACAGAGAGATGAGATGAGGGATGAGTACAGCGAATGAGAGAGCTCAGAAGTGCCATGCAGCAGGAAGAACAGACACAGATCGCTCTGAATGTTATTCAGCTCTTCAGATCAGCATAATTCAGTGAGAAATTAAAAGAAATGTTATTCTGTATGACAAAATATTTTGCAAAAATGTGATAATAAATCTATATTTGTGCAAATATGTACACTGTTTGGCGAGATGAACAACGCGCCGATGTGGTTATGCTTTCATGAGAGAACATAAACCACCCACGAACACAGTCTCTACATCAGGGCTCTCACACTCATCTGAGCGCTGGAGGCAGACTCAATATTACACATAAAAAGTGTTTCAAGTATTCCAAAAAAAAGTAGCACAACTGATCCGATCTTCTCAATCTTTATTAGTTCTTCAACTGTTTCTTCTAAACATGAACTGTTCCTCTGAATTTGAACTAAATATAGCCTATAGAAATTAAATCATGTAATATGAAATAATGACTGATTTTAATTTTATTTTAAATAATAGACTAATTCACAGCAAGGCTGTAACAGGTCAAACAGAACAGTGAGCACAATTCTAAGTCTAATTCTAGTTGGGAAATAATCTTTTTGGGACTATTTGTAAACAATATTTGCATTAATTTGCATCAAATATATTATTAGTCTCGATATTCTTTGCGTGAGTGAGTGAATAATTCCCTAGAGGTCTGGTGGTCGAATTTTTGTCAACCCTGTCAAAGGTTCTGGGTTCTAATCCGCCCTCATGTAGTTTTTCTTCATTAAAATCGAAGATGTTCATCAATGATTGTATAATAAGACCATCGACACGTTTGTATTTTGTTTTGTGATTTCACCGGAAAGAATAGAGTCTCTCTCCACAACAGCATTAAAGGGTTAGTTCACCCAAAAATTAAAATTATGTAATTAATTCCTCACCCTCATGTGGTTGGACACCCGTCAGACCTCCGTTCATCTTCAGACACAAATGAAGATATTTTAGTGTAAAGCTGATGCTGAGAAAGGCTTCAGATAGGCCTCCATTGGCATTCAGTACATTTATACTCACAAGACCCATTAAAGGCACTTAAAACATCGTTACAAAGTCCATCTCACCACAGTGACTCTACAATAATTTTACGAAGCGACGACAATAGTTTTTGTGCGCAAAAGAAAATCAAAATAACGCCTTTATCCAGCTTGTTCTTGTCTTCCGTGTGTGTCTCCGCGACGCATGCGTGAGAATATGACGCAGATCCGGCGTTCTGGAATCCATGAAATGCTCACTTTAGCCCGAAAATAACAAAATATCCTCCTGAGGGCCCGAGTTTGAGACCCCTGCTCTACATGCTTGATATGATAGAGGAGTGGGGGCACACGGAGATGTACTCGGCAGGGAAGCCTCACTGTAATCCTCAGGTCACCCAGGCTTATCAAGCGAAGGGACTCAACCCCATTTGAGGTTTCATAGTATCGACCGCCCATCTGAAGCGGCGCGCGCTGGATTGCCCATGACAACCCGCGCTGTCCGGCAGCTCGAATAAATCTATATTTGTCCAAATATGCACACTGTTTCACTAAGAGCCTGAACACATGCGGGTTAGTGCATGACTGTGACCACAAATAAAACGGAGAAGACGTGGCTTTTATTGATATTTCCTTCAAAATATTGTTCATTACCTACAGATCGGTTATTTTGCACTCCTGACATAACTTAAGAAATTAATGTCAATGCTCACAGGCAGTGTTGGGAAAAGTTACTTTGAAAAGTAATGCATTACAATATTGCGTTACTCCCTTAAAAAGTAACTAATTGAGTTACTTAGTTACTTTTTAAGAAAAGTAATGCGTTACGTTACTTTTGCGTTACTTTTTCTCACCTGGGCTGGGCTTGTTTTTGTTTTTGTTTTGTTTTTATAACAAAAAAAGTTATATTTTTGTGCAACGGTAAAGACCTCTTCATACCAAAATGTAAATAATAAGCCCCAGGCTGAGGTAAAGATGCAGATTCCCTCATGAACACTAGAGGGCGCAGCTCTGGATAATGGAGGAATAGATGCAGGAGAAAAAAGTTTTACCAATAAAAACAAAAAATCTAGTAATTTTCATCATCAAAGGTCAGCAGCGAGACATTGGTAAATTAAATATAAAGGTAGATTATGCATAAAAATAGTTGTTTTATTAAACATTTAATTATTGGAGGTTTGCATAGTACTCTGATTTTTCATTTGACTGATTTTATTAATTTTGAGGAGGACAGAATCTTTATTGTGCAAGTGAGATAAATAAATGTATTCTAGGTTACTAGAGGTTTATGGTCCAATAATAAGAAACTCAGTTTTTTCAGAATTAAGTTGCAGGAAATTACTAGTCATACGATGTTTTATATCAGCTATGCATTCCGTTAATCTTGTAAATTGATACGTTTCGTCAGGGCGTGTCAAGTCAAATTGTATTTCTATAGCACATTTAAAAGCAACAGAATTACGCCAAAGTGCTGTACAGTAAGGCAATGTGCAAATAAAAAGAAACAAGGCAGATATAAAATGTAAACACATTAGACCTGATACAATCCAAATAATACATAAATATAAACATCTACCAATCTACCTAATCAAAAACAATTAGCAGTCGTTTGAGGCAGGCGAATTACAGATGTGATGTTATGAGGGCGTGGATTACAGTCTCTAAATCTGTTTTAATTTCGCAATCGATCTCAAGGGCGTGAAGAAATATAGAGCTGAGTATCGTCAGCATAACAGTGAACACTAACGCCATGCTTCCTAATGATATCTCCCAGTGGAAGCATGAACAGGGTGAAGAGCAGCGGTCCTAGCACTGAGCCTTGTGGTACTCCATACCTGCACACACACATGATGTAATCATTGGGTGTGTGTGTGTGTGTGTGTGTGTGTTTGGTTTGTGTTACAGGTCAACCATCAGAATGTGGTGAAGATGGGACATCGTCAGGTTGTAAATATGATTAAAAACGGAGGAAACCGACTGGTCATTAAAGTGGTGAGGGTGACCAGGAATCTTGAGCAAGACGACAAAACCCGTAAAAAAGGTACGGCACAATCCCTCGAGGAAACACACAACACCGCTAATGCTCGCCACACACACACACACACATACACAACACACAACACACACCGGGCTAAAAACAATATGTCCTGAGAACGATGTGCTAATGCTTACATTCAAAACATCCAGTTCTTCAAAAACATGAAAAACGTTAAGGAAACATTCCATTTCATCATTCTTCAAACATTATGGGATGTTACTTTTGAATGTTCTGAATCAAGTAACATTTAAAAAACGTCAGATTAACGTCCAACTAAATTTCAGAAAACGCTCAATGAACGATTTCTGAGAACATGATTAAAGAGCAGATAACTGTCCAAACGTTTGTTTATTACTACACAACAGTCTAAAGCTAACGGTAGGAGACTCTATAATATGCTGTCCGCATTCACTCCGTTATGTCATGTAAACACATGAAGATTTAATTCCAGCTTTGGTGAATCCAGCTAATGGATTACGTTCATCCTTTGAGTCATGATAAAGCCGTCTTTACAGCAGTGTGTTCTGTGCTCGAGCGCCGCTTCTCTTCTCAATCAATGCATTACTTATTGTTTTAAATATAGATGAATGATAAATGTAGCTTCATTAATCTGGATGATAACTACAGAAAATGTTCTTATATGAGTGCTTTAATCAGGCACTGGTTTTCTGTTCTCTGATTCGTTTGAAATAAGACTCAGTGAATGTATTAAATCATTCAGTCATACACATTTATTGAAATGTAATATCATGTATATATTGGACAAGTGATTGATGGAAACAGCCCTTTCTAAAATTCTTGTTAGGGCTGCTAATTTATGTTTTTCCTTAATTTGATGCACATCCAAAACAAGCAGAACTGTGTTCCTGAGTGACTTTATCAGAATAAATACAGATACAGAAAGCAAGTAATGTGTGTGTGTGTGTGTGTGTGTGTGTGTGTGTGTGTGTGTGTGTGTGTGTGTGTGTGTGTGTGTGTGTGTGTGTGTGTGTGTGTGTGTGTGTGTGTGTGTGTGTGTGTGTGTGTGTGTGTGTGTGTGTGTGTGTGTGTGTGTGTGTGTGTGTGTGTGTGTGTGTGTGTGTGTTTTGTGTTTTGTGTTGTTGTAGCTCCTCCTCCACCCAAAAGAGCTCCAACAACTGCACTCTCAATGCGATCCAAGTCCATGACATCTGAACTAGAAGAGCTAGGTAAGTTCAGTCTGATAAACTCTTAAATCCCTTACTTTAAAACATCACACCACTATTGCTCATATTTATATTTATACGGTTTATACTTCTGCTGCATAGCCCTTTTCTTTGTCCATTTCTTGATTCCCAAACCTAATTTTTGATGAGCACAGGACCGATGCAAGACGAGGGAGTCGGATTTCTCAAAGTTAGGTTGTTTTGTAAAGTGTCAGATTCTTGAGGTTTGAGTTTCATGACCGATCTGTGGGTGCTTCTCATGACTCTACAAACTTCATGCAAGATTCATTTTTTGAGTCCTGATGCAAGCAGTGATGGAGCAGAACCCAACATGATCTCCTGGCACTGCACAGATGCTTTAAATCATTTTACATTAGGGATGCACTGAATCCAGGATTCGGGTTCGGTCGAATATTGGGCTTTTTGACGGGGTTTGGTTTCTGCCGAACCTTAGACTTTTTTTCCATCAAACCAAACCCTAGGCTCGAACTACACGGTCAAACGTAATGACGGCGCTGTTGATTATGGGATGTTGTTTACTAGGTGGACTGTTTGAATGCAGCATCTTCAGGTACGGTGAAGGAAAGACAGTCATCCTGGCATAATGTTGCCTATTCTTAGTTAAAATTAAATTAAATTATAAATACACTGCTGTAGGGATGCTCATTCGGTTAATTTTCCCAAAGACAACCGCTGCTCATTATCCGATTATTAACCGTTAACTGATAAGATTATAATATTGAATTGACATTAAATAAAAATACGATTGACGAGTGTCTGTGAGCCGTTAAAAAGACGGGTTTCACGGGTTTATTTTACCGTGCCAACATTAGCACAGATCAGATCAAATATAAATAAAAATCACAAAATAAATAGGCCTACACTAAATAATTACCAAATTAAGATGACAAAAACGAAAATACACTGAATCCGTTTGAAGCTTTGAACAACCGGAATAGTTTATTGTCAAATAAAAATAGTAGTAAACGACAAAGGGCGACTCGGGGTATTTGTAAACCATCAGGAAACAGCGGCGAGAAAAACATACGTGACAATGTTTACTTTAGTAAACTTGACCAAAACCACACTAGGAAAAGCCCTAAACAAGGCTTCAGATGCACTGGTGATAACGCCTCGCTAGAGCGGCCAGCCTCGGGAAGCTCCTTCATTTGCTTTCCACCAGTCAGGAGTTTGTACCACTGCTGTATTTTAATACCGCATAGCATATTTTGCAATATGAGCATCCCTACACTGCTGTGGACGTTGTTTACTTCATTAAAGAGATGGTGGTCCAGTGGGTTAAACCATGGAACTGATATGCAGAAGGTTGCTGGTTCGATCCCAGCGGTCACCACCAGTGTGTCCTTGAGCAAGGCACTTTACTCCATGTTGCTCCAGGGGGATTGTCCCTGTAATAAGGGCACTGTAAGTCGCTTTGGATAAAAGCGTCTGCCAAATGCGTAAATGTAAATGTAAAACTAATGTGTTTACTGTGATAATGGACTGAGGATGGGAGTAGGATTCGATATTCAGTTTCAGATTGGGCAGAATCTTAACCAGTGGATTCGGTATTCAGTTTCAGATTGGGCAGAATCTTAACCAGTGGATTCGGTATTCAGTTTCAGATTGGGCAGAATCTTAACCAGTGGATTCGGTTTTCGGCCAAACCCCAAAAACCTGGATTCGGTGCATCCCTATTTAAAATAACACAAAACAAGCTTGTGCTATCAAGATGTAAGCTGTAACCTGTTCCCTTAAGGATCTGTTTGAGTCAAATGTGAAAAAAGTTTGTTTTCTTAAAGTTAACATTTTTATTTTCCAAGTCATAACATTACATTGGTATCAGTCGTGCTGTTGTCCACGGCTCTGACTATGTTCCTTGTTTGCGGTTTCCTTTAAAAGCTCTGAGCACGCTTCATCCCTTATAGAGTGTCCTCTTGGTCGACTGCAGAACTGTGTCAGAGATCGAATGCTATTTTTATTAGACATTGCCTTTTGCAGATAAAGGGGAACTGACTGCGCAGCCGCAGAAGCCTGTGCACGAGAAAACCTCAGCGGACAAAGTTGCCACAATCAAGCCCCGCCCCTCTAGTCGCTTTTTGGCCACATGCATGGATTTGAATGTGAGTTTCACCTGAGCACCAGTTTTCCCAGCTAACAAAAATATGTTCTAAGAACGTTTTGTTAACATTACCATCAAATTATGCCAGAAAATGTTCTCTGAATAGTCCAGTCTCGTCTAGATTAAAAGAAAAATGCTTTAAAAACATTTCTTGGTTATGCAAACTTTCCATTTTATCATCCACCGTTTCCATTACTATTGGGCCTGGCGTACGTCCAACTAAAACGTTGCATAAAAACGCTCCATGATGTATTTGTGGTAACATTTTGAGAACATAATTAAAGACCAGATAACTTTGAACAAACATTATATTATTGTTTCTGGAAGAACGCTTGTTCATAACCTTGCATGAATGTTAGCGAAACTTCTGAGAATGTTCCCTGTTAGCTGGCTTAGATTATAATTCTGATTCATAATTGAAATTTAATCTAAAACTGTGTGTATATGTGTGTGCACATTGAGCTCTAATCAATCAATCTGATTTACAGCAGTCCACATCTGAAAGGCCAGGAGTCGCTATAGTTCCTCCTAGTGTTCCTGGGAGAGCCCATGGAAGTTATGTTCGTGTGCCAAAAAGCTCCATGAGAAGACAGAAATCCATTGGTAAATACAAAATCCATTGCTGCCTTCTCCTATCCAATCAGAGCTGCTGATCTAGGTCACTCATTGACCAAACAGAAATTATTTTTATTCAAAAACACATTCAAATATCAATTCATACAGCCTAACAGCCAAATAAATGCAGATGTTTTCACACAAACCAACTGAAACCACAAAAACATAACCTCATCAACTCCTGGTGGCCTTGGAAACATGTTAAGCCAGAAGATTGATGTACAGGATAATTGATGATTATAGAAATTGGAGGCATATTTCACAGTGGTAACGCAGAGCGAACCACAGATGTGCATTATGTTTCTATAACTCAATGGTCCACTGATGTACCAAATCTCAAGACATTTTTCAGGTTGTAGTCCCTAAAATGTTCTTGTGGTAGAACTACTTTCTCATTAGGGGTGTAACTGGAGAACTTCTTTCTCATGAAAATACCTAGTATTAGGGTTAATGTTTAACCTACGTCAGTCTAAACGTGTTGCATGATCCTTTCCCCAGGAGTCGCAGGAGAAGAAAAGAAGTTCCTGATACCTCCACTGCTCAGGTTCACCAGAAGTCTCTCCATGCCGGACACATCTGAGGATATCCCCCCACCTCCAGGCATCTCTCCTCCATCCCCACCTTACAACCCCAGCACTCAGAGATATGAGCCCAACCAGTCCATTTACACACAGATCTCAACAGGCAAATGCCACACTATAGAACGAGACCAGGTGGGGTATCATCGGCAGAACTTCGAACAATATGACTATCAGACTTACCCAGCCGGCCAGCAGAACATGTGTGCCCATATCAGGGCCCATGTGCCAGAGAACCCATACTCAGACCTAACTGGCAAACCTTTGTATGTCCCACCAAAACCAGCCCGAAGGAAGGGTATACTGATAAAGCAGCCAAATGTTGAGGACAGCCCGGATAAAACCTGTTCAATCCAGATTCCTACCATTATTATCAAAGAGCCTTCAACTAGCAGTAGTGGCAAAAGTAGCCGAGGAAGTAGCATGGAAATGGAGACTACCGCCTCTGAGCCACCGGGCCAACTACGGCCGGAGGACAGCGGAGGGTTCATCATGAGCAACCCTTTCGCTGCTGCTATCGCAGGGGCAGTTCGTGACCGCGAGAGGCGACTTGAAGCACGCAAGAACTCCCCGGCCTTCCTGTCAATGGATCTCGGAGACGAGGATTCATTCATCCCTACCCCCCGTTTACGCCAGTCCATGTCTATAGATGAAGGCATGTTTGCTTATGATAAGAGTTTACAAAAGCGTATGGCTCCACCGGCTTCTTTATCGGGGATCCAGCCAATTGGAAGTGGAAGCAACATCCCCGAACCAACAACTGAGCCCCTCACAACAAACACCGGGAACTGGCCCAATGCAGACAGTCCTGTTACTCTCATTGATGGAGATTTCCAATACCAGTCCTCAGGGAAGACTCGTGATATTTGTTCACCATTAGCTAGTAATAGAGCTCTGAAGGAGCAAGTGCAACCCCCTCTTCCTCCACCTAAAGGAGAATCTCACAGAGCAAACCTCAACCAGCCACTCTTCATAGACACCAAGCTACGCTCCAATATTGAAGCCAGCTTTGTCGCAGTGGGTCAACTGAAAGATGGTCTGTTTAGACACACAAGAGAGTCCAATCATGCCACGAAGAAGATGAAGGAAAGTAATCCATCTGAGCCATCGAAGAACAACCACAGAACATCACAACAACAGTCAGAGGGGCTCCTCATGGTCCACACACTAGATAAGACCAAGCCACAAGTGGACAGTCAATCTGATGGATTCCAACAAGAAGGGTCCCTAGTTATAGACAGTGCAAGCATTGATTCCGGTGTCAGACGTATAGCCCATCATACAAGGAGCTCTGCCAGCTCTGTGCAGGAGCCGGTCAACTTTTCCTCTAGCATTCCTCCTCCCCCACTGACCTCAGTAGATATTGAGGAGTTTGACTTGGTTGACCCCTTGCCTCCGCCTCTGGAGTTTGCCAACAGCATTGATGTCCCTGAGGACCAGGTAGCAGAGATCCTCAAACAGAGAAAGAGGGGACCATTGCCTGTTTATCATTCTCGTGCTTCTACAATAAACAGTGTGGAGTCCAGGGCTCTCTACCCTCCACCTCCTCCAGAGAGTTTTGGCATTGAGGAAGCTGATAGTCGAAACAGTGTGGGCCGTCCCTTTGAGGCAAACAGCACAATGTCCACACTGTCCACGATCTCTACTCTTTCATCAGAGGGACTCGAGGACACATGCATAGACTATGCAGACCGACCGCCCGTTCCCCCGAAGCCAAGAATGAAGCCCGTGATCAACAAAAGCAATGCATTTTACAGGGACCCTTTGATACCGGAGAGCAAGGAGTCCTTCGGACAGCCTCCGCCATCCCTTCCTCCACCCCTGGACTGTGTGGCCGAATCCGAGCCTCGCTCAACGCTCACAAAACTGTGGGGAGACGACCATGAGCTCCCCAATGCAGATCCGAAAGTCGAAGTGATCAGTGAACTCAGTTCGAAACTTCAGCTGATGAACAAGGACAGATTTCCGAAACCTCTCGACCCTCCTGCAGGATCCAGAAGCATCGGATCAAAGTGAGTAGCACAACAACAGCCTATTTATTGAAATACCTACACAAAATAATATTCAAATGTAGGAATGTGTCCTATAGGTTTACTCAAGCTGTGTAAAGAATAGGGCTGCGCAATATATCGAAATTATCGAAATATTGCAAATGTTCATATTGCTAGGGCACACAATATCTGAATTATTTTAATGTGCTACTTCAACATTGTGAAAAGTGTACGTTTTAGGTCGCCGCATATAGCAGAGAATAGACTGAGCACACGACTGATACTGATGTGACTTGCTTGACGTTAAAACGAGTTATTAAACGCAATAACTTGCGAAAAACAACTCCTTGATGTCTCGCGCTGTCACACACCGAAACGTGCGCACAAGCTGTTCTTTTTTTCGTGTCTTGTTACACACTCGAAATGTCAAATACACACACAGTTATGTCAAAATGGCTGTCTTGATGAGTATTCATGTAAACGCAGTCGGTTATGCTTTAAGTGAAAGATATCAGTTGGGGAAAGAAATAGATTTTACACACTATCGTATCATATCGAATATTGCATTTTTCTTCAATAATGCACAGCCCCAGTAAAGAAGCAGGTCAGCCGTGTAGATTGGACACACCAGGGGTAGATCAGGGACAACACAAATAAAAGATTACTTCGCAACATTGGATAACATTTAATCTGTTTTTAATACAGGGGCATGGTTACAAGCTCCGTATGTTAATCTCATGAAACTTGTGACAGATTAACAAGATAAAAGCGGTTCCCTACACCAGTGTCAGAAGATCCTGGAGCTCATGCTGAGACAAATGTCCTTGTGTTTGTAATGATAAAGGTGGCTCTGCGCTGGACTTAAAGGATTAGTTCACTTTAAAATGGAAATGACCCCATGATTTACTCTCCCTCAAGCCATCCCAGGTGTGTATGACATTCCCTGATGAACACAGCCGGAGTTATTCATAAATATCCTGACGCTTTATAATGGCAGTGACGGGTCCATTGAGTTTAAAGTTTAAAAAAGTGCATCCATCCATTATGAATGTACTCCGCACGGCTCCAGGGGTTAATAAAGGCCTTATAAAGAAAAATATCCATATTTATAACTATATAAAGTAAATGGTTATAATTGCATTTAACTTGCACAGAAAGTGTAACGCCTCTCACAGTTCAAAACGCTGTTGAATACGGAAGGCGGTCTGGCAAAGCTAGATATTTTACTTCATAAAGTTTTAAATATGGATATTTTCCTTATACAACCCCATCGATTCCCTTTAGAAGGCCTTTATTAACCCCTGGAGCCGTTTGGAGAACTTTTATGATGGATAGATGCACTTTTATGATGGACAGATGCACTTTTATGATGGACAGAAGCACTTTTATGATAGACAGATGCACTTTTATGATGGACAGATGCACTTTTATGATGGATATATGCACTTTTATGATGGACAGATGCACTTTTATGATGGACAGATGCACTTTTATGATGGACAGATGCACTTTTATGATGGACAGATGCACTTTTATGATGGACAGATGCACTTTTATGATGGACAGAGGCACTTTTATGATGGATAGATGCACTTTTATGATGGACAGATGCACTTTTATGATGGATAGATGCACTTTTATGATGGATGGAAGCACTTTTATGATGGATAGATGCACTTTTATGATGGATGGATGCACTTTTATGATGGATAGATGCACTTTTATGATGGATGGAAGCACTTTTATGATGGATAGATGCACTTTTATGATGGATGGATGCACTTTTATGATGGATAGATGCACTTTTATGATGGATAGATGCACTTTTATGATGAACAGATGCACTTTTATGATGGACAGAGGCACTTTTATGATGGACAGATGCACTTTTATGATGGACAGATGCACTTTTATGATGGACAGATGCACTTTTATGATGGATAGATGCACTTTTATGATGGACAGATGCACTTTTATGATGGACAGATGCACTTTTATGATGGATAGATGCACTTTTATGATGGACAGATGCACTTTTATGATGGACAGATGCACTTTTATGATGGACAGATGCACTTTTATGATGGACAGATGCACTTTTATGATGAACAGATGCACTTTTATGATGGACAGAGGCACTTTTATGATGGACAGATGCACTTTTATGATGGATAGATGCACTTTTATGATGGACAGATGCACTTTTATGATGGACAGATGCACTTTTATGATGGATAGATGCACTTTTATGATGGACAGATGCACTTTTATGATGGACAGATGCACTTTTATGATGGATAGGTGCACTTTTATGATGGACAGATGCACTTTTATGATGGACAGAGGCACTTTTATGATGGATAGATGCACTTTTATGATGGACAGATGCACTTTTATGATGGATGGATGCACTTTTATGATGGATGGATGGATGCACTTTTATGATGGATGGATGCACTTTTATGATGGATGGATGCACTTTTATGATGGATAGATGCACTTTTATAATGGATAGATGCACTTTTATGATGGACAGATGCACTTTTATGATGGATGGATGCACTTTTATGATGGATGGATGGATGCACTTTTATGATGGATGGATGCACTTTTATGATGGATGGATGCACTTTTATGATGGATAGATGCACTTTTATAATGGATAGATGCACTTTTATGATGGATGGATACATTTTTATGATGGATAGATGCACTTTTATGATGGACAGATGCACTTTTATGATGGATAGATGCACTTTTATAATGGACAGATGCACTTTTATTATGGATAGATGCACTTTTATAATGGATAGATGCACTTTTATTATGGATAGATGCACTTTTATGATGGATAGATGCACTTTTATAATGGATAGATGCACTTTTATGATGGATGGATACATTTTTATGATGGATAGATGCACTTTTATGATGGATGGATACATTTTTATGATGGATAGATGCACTTTTATGATGGATGGATGCACTTTTATGATGGATAGATGCACTTTTATGATGGACAGATGCACTTTTATGATGGACAGATGCACTTTTATAATGGACAGATGCACTTTTATTATGGACAGATGCACTTTTATAATGGACAGATGCACTTTTATTATGGATAGATGCACTTTTATGATGGATAGATGCACTTTTATAATGGATGGATACATTTTTATGATGGATAGATGCACTTTTATGATGGATGGATACATTTTTATGATGGATAGATGCACTTTTATGATGGATGGATGCACTTTTATGATGGATAGATGCACTTTTATGATGGACAGATGCACTTTTATGATGGATAGATGCACTTTTATAATGGACAGATGCACTTTTATGATGGACAGATGCACTTTTATTATGGATAGATGCACTTTTATGATGGATAGATGGATGCACTTTTATGATGGATGGATGCACTTTTATGATGGATGGATGCACTTTTATGATGGATAGATGCACTTTTATAATGGATAGATGCACTTTTATGATGGATGGATACATTTTTATGATGGATAGATGCACTTTTATGATGGACAGATGCACTTTTATGATGGATAGATGCACTTTTATAATGGACAGATGCACTTTTATTATGGATAGATGCACTTTTATAATGGATAGATGCACTTTTATTATGGATAGATGCACTTTTATGATGGATAGATGCACTTTTATAATGGATAGATGCACTTTTATGATGGATGGATACATTTTTATGATGGATAGATGCACTTTTATGATGGATGGATACATTTTTATGATGGATAGATGCACTTTTATGATGGATGGATGCACTTTTATGATGGATAGATGCACTTTTATGATGGACAGATGCACTTTTATGATGGACAGATGCACTTTTATAATGGACAGATGCACTTTTATTATGGACAGATGCACTTTTATAATGGACAGATGCACTTTTATTATGGATAGATGCACTTTTATGATGGATAGATGCACTTTTATAATGGATGGATACATTTTTATGATGGATAGATGCACTTTTATGATGGATGGATACATTTTTATGATGGATAGATGCACTTTTATGATGGATGGATGCACTTTTATGATGGATAGATGCACTTTTATGATGGACAGATGCACTTTTATGATGGATAGATGCACTTTTATAATGGACAGATGCACTTTTATGATGGACAGATGCACTTTTATTATGGATAGATGCACTTTTATGATGGATAGATGCACTTTTATAATGGACAGATGCACTTTTATTATGGATAGATGCACTTTTATAATGGATGGATGCACATTTTTGAGTTTGAGGGTGAGTAAACCATGGGGTAATTTTCATTTAAAGTGAACTAATCCTGAGTGATTGTCATTCCCTCTCCCTGATTCCCTTTGATACCTCAATAGTGCGGCGTCTCCTTTGAGCCACATTGAGTAGCAGAATACCGATGTTGTTTTCCTTAATGCACTTCAGAGTCCCTCCAACAGTCCAGCACCTGACTTCTCTTTCTGTGTGTGTGTGTGTGTTCTCAGAGAGTGGACGGCCCAATCCTCAGGTGCTAAACGCAGCATCCCCATGACCTCAGCATCCCAGAGCCCCTTCCCTCCTCAGGCTCCCAGTCCTCCCAGTCCTCCTGACTCCGGCTCTGGGGTCTCCCCATCACCAGCGGATGTGTTCCGGCCCACAGTGAGTGTGGAGCAGTGCTTCAGCCTCAGCTCGCTCAGCAGCCAGTCTCTGTCCCCGCTCACGCTGCTCCAGGCCTCAGACAAGCCTTTCGCGGACAAACCCGTCCTGGCCTGGACCAGGCATGACGTCGCAGACTGGCTGGAAAGCCTCAACTTGGCAGAACACAAGAAGGCCTTCTTGGACAATGACATCGAGGGCACACACCTTCCCAACCTCCAGAAGGAAGACCTTGTAGACTTGGGTGTGATCCGCGTTGGTCACCGGATGAACATTGAGAGGGGTCTCAAACTCCTGATGGACAGATAAAGGGGATATTCTTCCCCTCGATCGACCCCTCGTCTGGCGCTTATCAGTCTAGCTGTGCTGCATCAGAACCAGTGACACACAGAGGTCTGGACTCCAGCTTATGATCAGAAGCTTCATGCTGGGAGCTCCTCTGATACAGGAATATTGCAGATGTTGCTGCGGAAAACGTGCCCAGAAGAGCAAACCGTATAAAATGAGGATGAACATGAACATGCATTCATACCCTAAACAAACGTTGAGTACATCCACACATTAAGGCGTCTGGTTTTCAGTGAGATTGCAGTCGCAAACAACCTCGTCTTCCATTTGATCCTGTTGGCAAAACCGAATGCTTCTTTTGCCATTTCTTTTAGGTAATTCTGCGATTTAAAGGTTGATATTGAACTATATTCATAGGATGTGAAGATTCAAGGGCTTGGTTTAGGTAATCGACGGGATGGCGGCGGGTCTAAATGCCGATTATAAATGACGTGTCGTTTTATTAAAAAACAATCAAAACACGTTAAATTAAACGTATACATGGAACAACACACATTCAGAAAGAAGATCGGCATGAAGTGGAAATTATTTGCCGTTTTGGAGAAACATAAGCCAGTTTACAGAGGATGAATGAAGCAGTTTTTGTTATTAAACATGGAATGATGTTTCTCAATATATAAATGGCATTAGCTAACATGTGTTTTCAATGCAGTCTCGGAAAAGAGAAGTGTGTGTGATATCTCCATCTCCTGCTCCTCAGATCCCAATACGAGTGAATATACAGTATCTTTTTTTTAAACGTGGGCCAGAATTTTAAAAGGTCAAGCCTTTCTTGGACAGAGGTTGGCCAGTTATATATATATATACTGCTGCTACTGTGAGTTTTTATAAAGTAGATCCTCTTTAGAGCACACAATAGAGTAAGAGAGTATTTATATCATTATATTGCCTTTTATAATCGTTCCCACTGAACTGTGGTTTGCCAAAAAAAGTCATGTTTAAAAGTATGAAATGGGTATATTTGTTAGATTATTAATAGAGCAAATCCAGAACGCAATATATTTATACTATGAATAATGCAGACTGTATATATTTAGACGCATCATGAAACAAGCGCAATATTTCCCTTATGTCCTGTCATTTAGCTTTGATTTTCCTCTTCAACCTGTTTCTCTGACTAAAGAGTGTGTGTGTGTGTGTGTGTTTCACACTGTTAATGTAACTAGAAACTCACAGCAATGACCAATAAAATGTACCGTAGGATTTGTGGCATGAGTGCAGTTACACCTTGTATAGCAACTCAATCTGAAATAAATAAATACTGCTCTAATTGAGCTCGGGTCGCGTCCCCTTCATTTATAAAACGCTCTTTACAATACAGATGTTTTCACAGCAGCTTCACAGTCTCAGAACTATAGTGGAACATTTAGTGTGGAGCACAGCTGGAAGAAAACAAAACTGGAGGTTTTTCGCATTTCATGGAAAGATAGCATTACTGCATACAGGCCTTAAAAACGGCCAGATCTGCTTATGTTTGACTCTCTAATGCTGCGTTCACACCAAACGTGAATAGAGCATCTGGAGCGAGTGATTTCAATGTTGAGTCAATGGAAAGACGCGCGTCTGGAGATCCTGCGGCGTGATGGATTTTTGTGCATTCACGCGTTTGAAGCGAATTCGCGTCTGACGCCCGAGTTGAAAAATCTGAATTTTGCCGTCTATTCGCGCTGCGTTAACCAATCAGGAGCCTGCTCTCTGCGGTCACATGGTGAAGTGCAAATGAGAAACCCCGCATATTTATAAACACTACTGTTATTGTCACAATAATTTTAAGAGTTTTCCAGGCGATAATGTAGTTGTTTAAAGCTTAAATCTGTGGTTTATAAAGAGAGCTCCTCTCTGAACATGTGATCTGGTGTCTCATTTGTAAAATGTTGCGTAGAAACGGTCCTACATTTGATCTAAGATCATTTCTGAAATGTGTGTACGTGTGACTCCGGAAAACGAAGGTATGCCGAAAAAAACGTGTGTACGCCTTTCGAAATCTATAAAATCGCAAATGATCTTGAAATTGTGCGCAGCTGAATGGTTTCAGATCCCCGGCTTGTAAACGCCCCCTAATAAATATCGCTACAATGATTTTTCTAATGAAGCCGAAATCAGGGTCCTGCTGAATAATTTTACTTTAATTCCGTGTAATTATTCTAACTGGATTTTGAAAAAGCACGCTGGCTTATGTTTTATTTTGAACAGGTAGCCTAGGGTATTCTTGTAATGGATTCATTTGTACAGTTATTTTTCAGGCTAATTTTAAAACGTTTGCTGCATGGTTAAGGTACGCTAAATATCAGTCAAAACTGTGATTAAACCCCCCGAAACTGCTGGGTTACTTTTATTTGTGTACACTCACAATAAAAACAAAACATTGTGCTTTAATTTGTAAAACATTTCCTTTAACTTGTGGAGCGTGTCAGTCGGTGTAGCCTACGCTTTTCGTTTTGTTCAAGTTTTAATTTTTTAAGTGAAACATATTTTGTGTAAGCCAATTAATTTTATCCCTTATAATAATTAATAATAATAATAATAATAATATTATATTTACACACTACCGGTCAAAATTTGAGAACGGTGAGACTTTATGTTTTTAAAGATGTCTCTTCTGCTGCATTTATTTGATCCAAAATGCAGCAAAAACAGTATTATTGTGAAATATGTTTACAATTTAAAATAACTTTTTTTCTATTTGAATAGGCTATATTGTAAAGTGTCATTTATTCCTGTGATCAAAGCTGAATTTATCATCATTACTCTAGTCTTCAGTCACATGACCCTTCACTGATCATTCTCATATGAGGATTTGCTGCTCAAGAAACATTTATGATTATTATCAGTGTTAAAAACAGTTTTTTTCAGGATTATTTAATGAATAGAAAGTTCAAAAGAACAGCATTTATCTGAAATATAAAGCTTTTGCAACATTATAAATGTATATACTGTCACTTGATCTATTTAATGTATCCTTGCAGAAGACACTTCTTTTAAAAACATTTAAAAATCTTACCGTTCTCAAACTTTTGACTGGTAGTGTATATATATATATATATATATATATTTTTTTTTTTTTTTTTTAAGTGGTGCATAATGTGACGATATGTGGAAACTTTGTCCTATAATTATTAAATTCTATGCTGATATTTACACATGTAAAAATAATAATAATAATAATGGGTTACAGAAATTTAACTATTCTAATTTAATTAGAGCAGATTTATCTGCCAGGATAAATAACTATTATTAGGGACAATAACTATTATCGGGATAATAATAATTATTATAACTACTGCTTATAGAAATACCTGCAGTCCTCCGACTCTGCCTCAAGGAAACATCAGATATAATTCATCTTGTGCTGATCTAACGGCTCATCTTTGCTCTCATGAGCATCATTTGTTGTCTAAAGCGTTTTGACTGAGGGCAAAGAGAAGTTTCATAACTTAATATTTTAGGATATTTAAATACTCATGCAGTGAAGATAATGTAGGCGTTGCTGGACCACATGTGTGTGGCTATTAATGTTTAATATATACGTATAATGAAAACGAAAAGAGGCAGTGTGAAGGCTACGGCCACACAGGGTAACATCACCTCAGTTCTAAACATTTGATTACCATTTTATTTCACCTCTTTAGTTTATTGTACTGATTATTATTTACAGTCATCTAAACTAGGAGACCTAAATAACGAACACAATACAGTCTTTTGATTTGTTTATTTGGTTTTACATTGATGTACAGGGAGTGCACTAATCACATGTTTCTTTGTGTCGAGTTACCTGGACTGTTGGGGGCGGTCCCTTCCTGGCTGGGCGAAAGGAGTGGCTAAGGGCTGAGGACACAGGCGTCGATTTCGGGGGGGACGGGGGGGACGCGTACCCACCAGATTTCGTCATGAGTCCTTTTGTACCCACCACTTTTTTTTTTTTTTTTTTTAAACCTCAAGTTCAATTTTGCGGTGAAGCATTGCTGACACACACATATTATTTTTTCCACTCAATTGTGTCGTAATAACGAGATCTTATGTCGTTTTAACTACATCTTTTCTCATAATAACGAGATCTTATGTCGTTTTAACGACATCTTTTGTTGTAAAAACGTTTGAAAAGCAGAAGCAAGCTCCATAAAATAGGCTCTTCCGCTGCCTGTATCAGTGGCAGTGCCCATAACACGAAACTGTTGTAATGGTTTAATTTAGCTTATACAGTTGTTAACAGCCATGGGTAGCAGGTGCCATGGACCGCTCATGATTTAGCGTAATGACGGACCCCGGTGCAGCCACAAATATCAGAACTATCTATAGGCTAGGCCTACTGTAATTGAGACATTCAAGAAATGTATTAAAAAGAAAGACGCTTTCAGCCTTACTCAAAGTAGAGCCCTACATTTCTGCCCGAGCCCGACGGGCCCCGACTTTTTTACGCCCTAGGGCCGGGCTTCGGGCCAATTTTCCAGTCATAGCCAACCTCAGACGCGGGCCGGGCTTCGGGCCAATTTTCCAGTCATAGCCAACCTCAGACGCGGGCCGGGCTTCGGGCCAATTTTCCAGTCATAGCCTACCTCAGACGCGGGCCGGGCTTCGGGCTTTTTTAGGCTATAGGACGGCGCTATGCAACACGCATCGCCGCAAATGAGTAAAGCAAGCCAACACGCAAACTGCCACAAGTGAAACTGAAAATAAGCTAAGTTTTAGATGCTCAAAAGCACAATCATCTTCATTAAAATTAATGAGACTAAATGCTCTTACCAGTGTTTAGGTCGCTCGTTCTCATAATGCGGTCTTTGATGTTGAAAAGAGCTGATGAATAAAATACTCATATCGGTTGATTTCGTTGACATGAACTCCGTTAAATGTGCATATAGCACGGGAATTGAAGATCGGATATATATTCATTTCGCGGAGAGGTGTAGCCTAAGGTAAGACAACCAGCATGTTTTTTATTTTTAATTATTTGTTTAGATTGTGTAGCCCGTTTTGTTTGCGCGCGCCGTTGTGATCTGCCTGCCTCATCTTGTCAAAAATGCCTTTTTACTGTAATGGTGGTGATAATAGGCTAAACGTTTAAACCATGCTTTAAGTGTTTTTTATGGATTTAATAAGCAAGACAAGTCAAGTGTTGATTTCAGAGGCTAAAGTGTTGGGTTAACTCACTGTCGGCCGCTGGCCGCTTGGTCGTCACTTTAAAAAGCAAAAACTTTAGTTTAACAAACATTAAATGCTTTAAACATTTTTCTAAATTAACTTAATAAAGAAACAAAACGAAATATATCTACTTTGACATTAAAAACAAAACTGAACTATTTTAATGGCTGTAACTAATGTGTAATAGGGAGGATAAAAAAAAACACGGGCTCCAGTGGGACTCTGATAATGAAGTGGTAAAAAAAATTGCAAAAATGAAAAATATTAAAGAATTCGCGGGGCGCTTTCGTCGGCATGAGTAAGATAGGCTATAAGACCCGCAATATGTCTCTCATCTGACATTTTTATTTATTTACATTAGTAAGCTGCAGGACATAGTCTTTCAAAACATGACCTGCGCGAAAGAGAAAAAAAAATGTACCCAGCACTTCTGAAAATGCACTTCTGAATGCGTCTCTGTCCCCAGCACATTTCAAACTAGGGATGTGACGGTGAGGAAATTTTCCCACCGGTTAATTGATGTGTGACAACACCGGTAATACCGGTATCACCGGCGGAGGCTTTTAAATCACTAATTCTATCTAACCGAAAGTAACATGCACACGACCGCTCTGAACTGAAAACGCGCCAGTGTTGCGTATTCACACACCGTGAATGACAGCTCGTCTGTAAATGCGCGCTCTGTGCTCTAAAGCCTCGTTTATACTCGACGCGCCCGCTCGAGCGCGAGGGTGCGCGCGCCAAAAAGAAATGCGCGCAGTCAGCGTAGCGGAGGCTCGCACTGCGGAGCCAGGCGAAAGTAAACAATGCGCGCTCTGTGCGGCCGTGCACATTTAACTTTCGGTTTTGAATTAGCGCCAATTCGGCTGCGGGTTGCTTGAATTATGGGTTCATTAGTCTATTATTTTTAATGAAAAACACAACAACAAAACAAATGACAAACTCCCTTAAGAGGCGCTTTTACGTTTCGCTTTGAAACCAAATCTTCCGCGATCATCTCAGTCAGCTCCTCACTCTTAAATCTGATGAATGACTCCTGCCGCTGCCGAGAGTCACGGTCGGATCCTGCTTTATTAAGCAGATACGTTCAGTTTTTATTTGTATTGTCTGTTCTCTAACTGAACTAAATTATTTTATTACTATAAAAAAATCAAAAAGACGGTGGGCGGTGCCACGGTGGGCAAGTGATGTAACCGGTGTTGAGTCTGGACACCGGTAACACCGGCAACACCGACTATCGTAGCAAGCCTATTTCAAACCAAACTGACGCCCATGGCTGAGGAGACCTATATCCGGGAGCCAGCTCATTAGGCCATACCATGTCTCACCATGTGTTAATTGTTTACCCCTTCAATGTTATTTGGTTGTGTCAAGCCATTATATAAGCTCCCTTCTGTTTTTGTGGAGAGGTCAGTTTTTGTTTAGTTAACCTTGTGTTATGAGTTCATTTATTTGAGTTCATATTCAGTTACTTTTGTTGACCTTTTTTGTTAAGGCCTAGTTATTAATTTTGGTCCTTATGTAACTTGTTCATATTTTTGGGTAATAAAACCCCACTTTTGAAAAACAGCTTCCTGTGTCCTCTTGCCTCACTGCCTTGGTCCCTAACAATTGGTGGCAGCGGTGGGATCATCCAGTGACGGACACAGGAATATATCAATTTTTTTTTTCTTTTTTTTTTCCCAACAAGAAATTAATCGTGGTGGAAGAGGTGGAAAAGGCAGACAACAAGGAGGAGCTGCAAGCCAAACTGCATCGGACAAGCAACGTGTAAGTGAAGAAGGAGAAAATGGAGCTTTTGGAGTGGAAAACACTGAAGATGAAGGAAAGGAGCCAACCCTGTCTGACCTGGCAGCCATTCTCTGAGCACACATGGGACAGCAGGAGGCCCGAGATGAGAAGCAGAAGGAAGCAACTACAAGACAAGAACAGCGGTTTAAAACACTTCAACATCAATTTCAGATGCTGCAGTTGGAAGTACAAGCCCGAACATCTCCACTGTTAGAGCCTCCACCAACAGATTCTGATCAAGATCTGGAGGCCTTTCCACCCAACAGACCTCATTCTCAAACCTGAAGGGATCCCACTGCTGTGACTGATTCAACTACGACAGCAGCAGGTCAGGTCCATCCACACCATGTGCCCAGACTGGAGAAATTTACTGATGATGACGATATTGAACACTTTCTCATTGCATTTGAGCGTATTGCCTTAGCCTGTAGATGGCAGAAGCCAGACTGGGTTTTTCATTTAATGCCATTGCTAACTGGTAAAGCTAGAAGTGCTTATGTGCATATGGACATTGATGACTCTATTGATTATGATAGGGTTAAAGGTGCAATTCTCTCCAAGTATGACATTAACCCTGAAACCTACAGGCAAAGATTCAGTTCCCTAGAGGTGAGCCCTGACGAGAGCCCAAAGGAATTGTATGCAAGAATCAAGGAGCTGTATGGAAAGTGGATCCAGCCAAAAGGTAAAACAACACAAGAAATTGGTGAAATGATCATGCTGGAGCAATACTTGAGAATGGTGTCTCCTGAGCTGCAGATTTGGATCAGAGAGCACGACCCAGGTTCTGCTATGGAGGCTGCTAAACTAGTGGATGTGTTTGTGGCGGCGCGGAGAAAAGGACAGCCCTGGAGCTACAACTCATGGCAGACCCAGAGAGACAGCCGTAAACCCCCTCAGCAGTATCAATCCACCCAGCAGTACCAACCAAAGCCAGAGGCCAGGGGGGGTGAGGTTTCCACTGGGGAGAACCAGTTGTTTAGCAGACCATCGCAACCCTCAGGTAGAAAACCAATTTGCTATCTCTGTGGAATAGAAGGCCATACAAAGCCCATGTGTCCTAAAAATACAGCAAAGTTGACTCAGATGTGTGTCGTACCACGCCCTCATGTGGATGCTGTTTTCAAGAATAACCAGGCGGTTAAGATGGCTGATGTTGAAGTTAATGGAACTGCTCTCAAAGTTTTAATTGATACCGGAAGTGATCAGACACTTGTACACAGGAAGTTTGTACCAACCAATATTATCAGCACCAGAGATACCATCCCTATATGTTGTGTGCATGGTGATGAGAAGAGTTATTCAACCGCTGATATGTATATCAAAGTTGATAATCAAACCTATCTCTTGAACATTGTGGTAGCTGATAAATTGCCTTATCCTGTTGTGCTAGGACGAGACCTCCCAGTACTTTTTGATTTGTTCGAATCAGACAAAACCAGAAAATGCTATGCTGCTGTCACCAGGGGGCAGGCTAAGAAGTCTAACGAGCACCTGGAGATCCTCAGTACCTTGCCATTCTACAGTGACGAGGCAACACCAAGGAAGCCACGTAAAACTCGTAGGCAGAGAAGACAGGAGAAATTCCTTCACACAGTTGTGAAGTCACAAACTAACACCCAGCCAGAGTTGCCTTTAGGATTTCAAATGCCAGGAGATGAGCTGGGCGTGAGCAAAGAGGAGTACATCTTGCAAAATGGCATTCTCTACCGTCAACAGGAATCCGTGTTGCAGTTAGTGGTCCCCCAAGCAGCCAGAGAGGCTATACTGGTGTTGGGGCATTCTGTTCCCTGGGCTGGCCACCTAGGTAAGCACAAAACCACAGACTGCATTAAACACCATTTTCACTGGCCCGGACTGCGTAGAGATGTTGCTGAATTCTGCAAAAGTTGTCCTCAGTGTCAAATGACATCTGCTAGCCTTCCCTCCAGAGCTCCACTCCTACCACTCCCCATTATTGCTACTCCATTTGAACGCCTTGGGATGGACATTGTTGGTCCTGTTGAGAAGAGTAAAGCTGGGAACCGTTACATGCTGGTTATAACAGACTATGCAACCAAGTACCCAGAGGTGTTCCCAGTGAAGTCCATAAAAGCTAAATCTGTTGCTTTTTGTCTTGTACAGTTTTTTTCAAGAGTGGGTTTCCCTCGTGAAATACTGACTGATCAAGGAACTAATTTTATGTCAACTCTGTTGAAGCAGGTCTATCAATTACTTGGTATCCGGAGCCTGAGAACCACACCTTACCACCCCCAAACGGATGGGCTGACAGAACGTTTCAACAAGACGCTGAAGCAGATGCTGCGAAAGTTTGTGAACAGCAGTGGTACAGACTGGGATCTCTGGCTGCCATATCTTTTATTTGCATACAGGGAAGTACCCCAAGCCTCCACTGGGTTTTCCCCCTTTGAACTTCTTTATGGGCATGATGTCAGAGGCCCTCTTTCTCTGTTGGGAGGGAGACCAAGGGAGAGGGGATTCTGTTAATGTGGTATCCTATGTTGTGCAGATGAGAGAACGATTGGAGAAAATGAGCGAGCTTGCCCAGTCACACATGGCAGAGGCCAAGAAACAGCAGAAGTCCTGGTGCGATCAGTCAGCCCGTCAGAGATCCTTCAGCCCTGGACAGAAGGTGCTAGTGCTTCTCCCTAGTAATGACAACAAGCTTTTGGCAAAGTGGCAAGGACCATTTGAGATCCAGAAGAAACTTGGGCCTACCACCTATCGGATATGGACCCCAGGTCAGTCCCGTTCCAATAAAGTACTGCATGTGAACCTGCTGAAGGAATGGGTGCAACGACCTGAAAAGAAAACCGAGGTGAGACTTGTCAGAAACATTCTGGAAGAGGAGGAAGTGGATGAGCAATACTTACCGTCTGAAGGTTTTCCAGTGGATTTCGATCTCAGTCATCTCTCTGAAGACAGACAGCAGCAGGTGAGAGCCATCTGTAATCTTGAAGTGTTCCAGGAGAACCCTGGGAGGACTGACCTTGTTGAACATGATATTGTCCTTAAAGAAGGTGCTGCTGTGAGACGACTCAGTTACAGGATCCCTGAGCACCTGTCAAGTCCTCGTCGTCAGTGAGGAACCTGGGTGTGCTCTTTGATACCAATCTTTCGTTTGAAAGCCACGTCTCTAGCATCTGTAAAACTGCTTTCTACCATCTTAAAAATATATCTAAATTACGGCACATGCTCTCAATGCAAAACGCTGAACAGTTAGTTCATGCATTCATGACCTCAAGGTTAGATTATTGTAATGCTCTACTGGGTGGTTGCCCTGCTCGCTTAATAAATAAACTCCAGCTGGTCCAAAACGCAGCAGCTCCAGTTCTTACTAGAACCAGGAAGTGTGACCATATTAGCCCAGTTCTGTCAACACTGCACTGGCTGCCTATTAAACATCGCATACATTTTAAAATCTTACTTATTACTTACAAAGCACTAAATGGTTTAGCTCCCCAATACTTGAGCGAGCTCTTAACATATTATACTCCATCACGTCTACTGCGGTCTCTAAACTCTGGCCAGTTGATCATACAGAGAATATCCAAATCAACTGCAGGCGGTCGATCGTTTTCCTATTTAGCACCTAGACTCTGGAACAGTCTTCCTAACATTGTTCGGGAAGCAGACACACTCTGTCAGTTTAAATCTAGACTAAAAACACATCTCTTTACTGTGGCATACACATAAAACACTTTTTCAATGAAATGATTGTTAGGCTGCATTAACTAGGTCAGCCGGAACCGGGAACACTTCCCATAACACCTGATGTACTCGTTACATCATCAGAAGAATGGCATCTACGCTAATGATAGTCTCTCTGTTTTATCCCGAGGTTTACTGCAGTCAGCCGGATCCGGGCCGTATCCAGTTCAGATGGTGGACCTGCGCCCAGAGAAGACCAACACAGGACCCCGAAGTGTCTCAGAGACCGTGATCAGACTCCCCCTGAAACTGCCTCATCGACACGGCATCTCAATAAACCCGTCTCCGGCGTGTTGACTCAGATTGTTCGAATATTACAATTAAATAATACTTAAATCGATATGTCATCCTCAATAAACCCGTCTCCAGCGTGTTGCCTCCGATCATTCGAATATTGCACTTTAATAATTATTTAATCAACATCATCCTCAATAAACCCGTCTCCGGCGTGTTGCCCCCGGTCCCTCGAATAATCTGATCTATTATGACCTCCGAGCTGTAAAACTGCCAGAATAATAATAATAATATGCTGTTTGTTAATTGGCCAGAGGAGAACTGGCACCCCGACTGAGCCTGGTTTCTCCAAGGTTTATTTTCCTCTATTCTGCTCCTGATGGGGTTTGGGTTTCCTTGCCACTGTTGCCTCTGGCTTGGCGTGCTCAGTTGGGGACACTACATTTTTCAACTAAACATCGAAATAAATCTAAATAATAAACTAAATTAACCATTTAAACTAAATTACTGATCAAATTATTGATCTAAAGCCCACACTGTCACTGTATGATACTTGAAATTTTTCCAGAATGGCTATACAGCTGAATAAAATTATGCTGCATTATTTTCCTGTTTAACACTGTAAAGCTGCTTTGAAACAATCTACATTGTTAAAAGCGCTATATAAATAAAGTTGACCTGACCTGACCTGTTGACCGCACTGAAGGAGGAGGTGGATCTCATGCTGTCCCAGGGTATCATAGAGGCTTCAAAGAGTGAATGGTGCAACCCGGTAGTCCTTTTACCGAAAAAGGATGGTAGCATAAGATTCTGTATTGATTTCAGGTACTTGAACTCCGTTTCTCAGTTTGACTCCTATCCAACACCAAGGATTGATGACCTGCTTGAACGGCTGGGAAATGCAAAATTCCTGACCACATTAGATCTTAGCAAAGGGTACTGGCAGGTACCACTGACCGAGCGATCCAGAGAGCTGACTGCTTTCCGGACTCCATGGGGCCTATTCCATTTCACAGTGCTCCCCTTTGGCCTTCATGGAGCGCCAGCTAATTTCCAGAGGCTGATGGACCAGGTACTTCGTGATTCCTCTGCATTTGCGGCAGCCTATCTTGATGATATAGTTCTGTATAGTGACAGCTGGGAGCAACATCTGAGCACCGTCTTGGGCTGTCTGCACGCTGCTGGGCTGACCGTAAATCCCGCAAAGTGTGCCTTTGCTGCATCTGAGACTGAGTACCTGGGCCATATCATTGGGAATGGGATGATCCGGCCACAGGTTAGTAAGATCCAAGCCATTGAGTCATGTCCTTTACCCCAAACAAGGAAGCAACTCAGATCCTTTTTGGGCATGGCAGGCTTCTATCGTCGCTTCATTCCGCAGTTTTCCACCAGGGCGGTCAGACTTGACCGGGTCCCGGAGTCCCAATCAGATCCAGTGGACAGAGGAGGCCGTGGCAGCTTTCCATGATATCCGGCAATCAATGAGTGAGCAACCAGTTTTGTATGGTCCAAACTTTAACGACCCTTTCTTTGTGCAGACTGATGCTTCCGACAGGGGTCTGGGTGCTGTGCTTCTTCAGGGGCCCCCATGAGAACCGCCATCCTGTTGCTTATATCAGCAGAAAGCTGTTCCCCAGGGAGGTCCGTTATTCGACTGTGGAGAAAGAGGGACTGGCTATCAAGTGGGCCCTGGACTCCTTCCGCTACTACCTCCTAGGGAGAGAATTCACACTGGAGACCGACCATAAAGCACTGCAGTGGATGGAGAGGATGAAGGACACCAATGGAAGAATCACCCGGTGGCACCTGGCCCTGCAACCATTCCACTTCAGCATCCAACACATCCCAGGCAAAGAGAACCAGACAGCTGACTACCTGTCTCGCTTTACCAGAGAGAGTTCTGAAGGGGGGGAGTGTGTGAAGGCTACGGCCACACAGGGTAACATCACCTCAGTTCTAAACATTTGATTACCATTTTATTTCACCTCTTTAGTTTATTGTACTGATTATTATTTAAAGTCATCTAAACTAGGAGACCTAAATAACGAACACAATACAGTCTTTTGATTTGTTTATTTGGTTTTACATTGATGTACAGGGAGTGCACTAATCACATGTTTCTTTGTGTCGAGTTACCTGGACTGTTGGGGGCGGTCCCTTCCTGGCTGGGCGAAAGGAGTGTTCAACCTTCAATGTTATTTGGTTGTGTCAAGCCATTATATAAGCTCCCTTCTGTTTTTGTGGAGAGGTCAGTTTTTGTTTAGTTAACCTTGTGTTATGAGTTCATTTATTTGAGTTCATATTCAGTTACTTTTGTTGACCTTTTTTGTTAAGGCCTAGTTATTAATTTTGGTCCTTATGTAACTTTTTCATATTTTTGGGTAATAAAACCCCACTTTTGAAAAACAGCTTCCTGTGTCCTCTTGCCTCACTGCCTTGGTCCCTAACAGGCAGAGTAGAGTTTGATGACATTTCTCCTGGAGTGACTTGAACGTGCGTCAAATGCTCGATTTATAAACACGTCCATCGATTCAAAATGTTCAAGCCTCCAATTAGACGCCATTTTGATGCTTTATTGGCGTTTGTTGTGAACGCAGCATTAGAAGACAAACACAACCCTTTAGGTCATGTGACTCGACATGTATGGGATGAGGATGAGGTGTAGTAACAGATGGGGAAAAACAGTACAAACACTAGATTTATTTCTTTTTTTATTCTTAAATGATATTTCTTATAAAACAGCATTGTAAATAGAGCCAGTATAGATGAGCACAGACGATCTGAAACGGTTATTTCTGCAAACCAGATTAGTGTTATCAACAGCGGATTGTCATGGTAACCAGATCATGTGATAAACTCAGCGGTCAGAAACACAAAGGCCATGCACTCACAGAAAGATCGACGAGTCCGGATTTACACAATTTACAGACGCAAACCAGACAAACACACACATATACACTGAGATTCTAACACACAACCCTTCAAATACCATTAAACCGTTTCCAGCTCTGGCAGAACTCTAGCACTGAGCGATTATGGCAGCACATTTTTGCCTTCATTTAGATTCATTTTCAAACATAATTCATTTGCTCCCTGTTCCAACACTGCAAAAAGACACTAAAATGAACAAAAAGTTGTTCCGGACGAGCTCTAAGAGTCGCACGACTAATGATTGATCCTCAAAGAGATCTGGGCTCTTTGGTCTACGAGCTCTTACTTCACACACTGCTGTACGAGTGTGTGTGTGTGTGTGTGTGTGTGTGTGTGTGTGTGTGTGTGTGTGTGTGTGTGTGTGTGTGTGTGTGCGTGTGTGCGTGTGTGGATGACGCGTTCAGAAGTGTCATAAATCTCTATTGGCGAGGCAGACAGGAAATGGGACGCTCAACACGAGACAGAAAGAAGAGGAAGCAGAGCTGATGAAGACAGGAAGCAGAGCTGACGAAGACAGGAAGCAGAGCTGACGAAGACAGGAAGCAGAGCTGACGAAGACAGGAAGCAGAGCTGACGAAGACAGGAAGCAGAGCTGATGAAGACAGGAAGCAGAGCTGATGAAGACAGGAAGCAGAGCTGATGAAGACAGGAAGCAGAGCTGACGAAGACAGGAAGCAGAGCTGATGAAGACAGGAAGCAGAGCTGACGAAGACAGGAAGCAGAGCTGACGAAGACAGGAAGCAGAGCTGATGAAGACAGGAAGCAGAGCTGATGAAGACAGGAAGCAGAGCTGATGAAGACAGGAAGCAGAGCTGATGAAGACAGGAAGCAGAGCTGACGAAGACAGGAAGCAGAGCTGATGAAGACAGGAAGCAGAGCTGATGAAGACAGGAAGCAGAGCTGACGAAGACAGGAAGCAGAGCTGACGAAGACAGGAAGCAGAGCTGACGAAGACAGGAAGCAGAGCTGATGAAGACAGGAAGCAGAGCTGATGAAGACAGGAAGCAGAGCTGATGAAGACAGGAAGCAGAGCTGATGAAGACAGGAAGCAGAGCTGACGAAGACAGGAAGCAGAGCTGACGAAGACAGGAAGCAGAGCTGATGAAGACAGGAAGCAGAGCTGATGAAGACAGGAAGCAGAGCTGATGAAGACAGGAAGCAGGAGCGGCCCAGGCTATTGCCGAACTTCCACGTAATTGGCCGGGAAGAGCCCGTAGGCCCCGCGGCACACGCCCCTCCACCAGCCCTCGTCAATCATCTCGATGTTGGTGATGATGTCATCGGGGTCGAAGGAGATCTCATCCTCACCCGCTGCGGAAAAACAGAGGCACGTTACATCACTTCCTGCTGGGAGGAGGCCGATACAGAGCATGCGCTTCTCTTTTCCCACATGGCATGTTAGAGCTTTATTCCACAACAGATTCAATTCAGTGTTTTCCTTAAAGGGATAGTTCACCCAAAAATGAACATTAGCCCATGATTTACTCCCTCTCAGCTCATCCGAGGTTAGGGATGTGACGGTGAGGAAATTTTCCCACCGGTTAATTTATGCGTGACAGCATCGGTAATACCGGTATCACCGAAGGCTTTTAAATCACTAATTCTATCTAACCGAAAGTAACATGCACACGAGCGCTCTGAACTGAAAACGCTGCAGTGCGCACACACACCGTGAATGAAGCTGGTCTGTCAATGCGCGCTCTGAGGCCATGGGTGCGTCTCAATCAGTTCCCTAGTTCAGTAGTCAGGGCACTGATCAAGCATTGATCAGTCCATGATCGAGATGCACGCCATGAATGAATAACAGTTCGTCCGTGACGCGCCCGCATGAGCGCGAGGGTGCGCGCGGCAAAAATAAATGCGCGCAGTCAGCGAAGCGGAGGCTCACACTGCGGAACCAGGCCAAAGGAAACAATGCGCGCTCTGTGCGGCCGTGCACATTTTACTTTCAGTTTTGAATTAGCGCCAATTGGGCTGCGGGTTGCTTGAATTGTGGGTTCATTAGCCTATTATTTTTAATGAAAAACACAACAACAAAACAAATGACAAACTCCCTTAAATAGGCGCTTTTACGTTTCGCTTTGAAACCAAATCTTGCGCGATCATCTCAGTCAGCTCCTCACTCTTAAATCTGATGAATGACTCCTGCTGAGACTCACGGTCGGATCCTGCTTTATTAAGCAGATACGTACAGTTTTTATTTGTATTGTCAGTTCTCTAACTGAACTAAATTATTTTATTACTATAAGAAAACCAAAAAGACGGTGGGCGGTGCCACGGTGGGCAAGTGATGTAAGCGGTGTTGAGTCTGGACACCGGAAACACCGGCAACACCGACTATCGTAGCAAGCCTATCCGAGGTGTGTGTGACATTCTTCTCTCAGACGAATAAAATCTGATTATATTATTACAAAAGTCCAGGCTAATCCAAGCATTAGAATTGGATTCATAGTTGCTCTGTTTTTGAAGTCTATAAAAGTGCATCTGTCCGTCATATAACTGCTCCAGCGGCTCTGGGGTGTTAATAAAGGCCTTCTGAAGCGAAACTTCCAGAAATTGAACACGGAAGGCGGAGGCCGAAAGTTTACTTGATAAAGTTTTAAATATGAATATTTTTTTCACACAAACGCGTGGATTCGCTTCAGAAGGCCTTTATTAACACCCCAGAGCCGAGTGGAGCAGTTATATGACGGACAGATGCACTTTTTATGGACTTCAAAAACAGAGCAACTATTAATCCAATTCTAATGCTTGGATTAGCCTGAACTTTTGTAATATAACTCAGATTATATTGTCATACACACCTCGGATGAGCTGAGGGAGAGGAAATCATGGGCTGATGTTCATTTTTGGGTGAACTATCCCTTTAACCCTCTGGGGCTCTTCGGTCATTTCTGACACAAATTCTTTAAAATAAAAAAATTTAAAAATCGTAGCTTCATCGGAATGGTCCGAAACTATGTGACTTTATTGGTACTTGGTATATGAACACCCAAAAAAATTGGGGACAGGATTTGAAAAGTCTAAGTGGTCGTAAAAAAAAAAAAATAGTCACACTCAGGACCTTCGGGTCAAAAATGACCCCCATAGGAAATGAATGGGACATTGGCAAAAATATGAAAATACAGAGTTTTTTTGTGCGTACAATCTACAAATCAGCCAGAATGCAGTAAAAAGACTCAACAGTGAAGATCTCTAAAACATCAAGGGCCCGTTCTTCGTACGCCGCTAACTCAGTTTGCCGGATTTGATTGTTGATGATTTGACATGATCTCGGATTGTTTGGTTCTGAAGCTCATCCTGGACTTGTTGTCATAGCAACAGCTCCGTAATCTTAAACCTGCTCGAGCGGCTTATTTCATCTAAACAGGATTAGATTCATCTTGAGGAGATACTTAAAATCTGTCCCAGCCACTGCTACTTTATTACAAGAGTGCATTACTGAACCAGGGGCAATAATAATAATATTAAATAATAATTATAAAAATGTTATATTTTATATGTATATGAGAATGTATAATACTATAGACACAGCCACTTGATTGAGCGATTTATTTGTGATGGAATAATTACTTTATATAATTTAGTTTTTATTGGTTTACACACATGTTGTACAGTTACTCTGAGCCGTGCATTAAGTGATGACGGATATTATGGGATGGTTTGATGCAGCGCAAGAGAAGATCATTTGATCTTGACCCTTAAGAAACTTTAATACTGTCACGTTACAAATCTGCTCCAAATTGAATTAAAAATTAAATTACAACATTGAAATAAAAATGTAAAGGGTGTACAAATACTGTATAAAATCATGAATATAAATAATTGGTAATCATGTAAAAAAAAAACATTTATCATTTATCTATTATAACTTTTATGTTGGTTTGATGGTTTGGCTGTTTCCTTATAAAGGTTCAAAATTCGTGGGTTTTTTGTGTAATTTATCAAGTTTTTTGCCAGGTGGCTTTTTAATTATATGATGTCATTACGTTGCCGTCTTGACGCCAGCCAATCGCTGCACTGCTGATCGTGGTTTCGAGTATCGCTGCATCTGCCCTCTTCAGGGAACACAAGAACGCTCAGTGATCTTAGATCATTTAATCCAGATATTTTAATCCAATCCGCAAATTCATTTGAAGAACCAAATCAGCCAGAGATCAGTTATCACGATTAAAAGATCTGGGATCTGTCAAATCATCTCAGATGTAATAAGCGAGGTATGAAGAACGGACCCCAAGAGTGCAAAATAGACAAAAACACACACACAAAAACACACATAGCTTTTGGAATGGCACGCGTTAATTTGTGTGCGTGTGTGTTTTTGTGTGTATAAGTGTGTGTTTGTGAGTGAGTTTTTTATACCAAGTACCAATAAAGTCACCAAGTTTCGGACCATTCCGATGAAGCTACAATTTTTTTTATGTTTTTATAAAACGCAACATCCACTATAGTGGTAAAAATGTGCTATTGTGTGATAGAAATGCTCAATGTGTCCACCGGATGGCACCATCTCATTAAAACATTGCTTTCATGAGGCCTAGGCTTGACTCTAAAATGAAATACAGCTTTAATAAAAAAATTTTTTTAATTATATATATATATATACATATATATAATATTATATTAAATGGGAAAATATGGGTCATAATTATTGCATAAATATTAATTATAAATCATAAAATTATCTCAAAACAACAAAAAAGAAAAGAAAAAATATTATTGAACAAAAATATATTTCATTGATTTTACTCAAATCTTTTTGATCTTAATCCCGCCCTCTGGGTCCTTTTTGACCCGAAGGTCCTGAGTGAGACCCATAAATGAAGAGCCCAGAGGGTTAAAATTCTACAAACACCCTAAAATGACAACATGGAAGAAGTTTGTTGGAAATCTTTGCAAATTTATTAAAAATAAAAAACACAATCCCATGTCCGTCAGTATCCCAGCCTCAGGTGTGTGTGAGTTTGATGCTGCTCTGCTGTTGACTGCTGGACCTTATATAGACAGGCGTGTGCCTTTCCTCATCAGGTCCATCAGCTGAACTGACCACAGCTGAGTCCAGTCCAGTCCAGTCCAGTCCAGTCCAGTCCAGCTGCAGAAACACCTCAGAGGATCAGTGGAAGCAGGAGCACTGGAGCTGGGAATACTGGGAATACTGATGGACATGGGATTGTTTGTTTTTATTCTTAATACATTTGATTTCAAACTAACTTCTTTCATGTTGTCATTATGGGATGCTTGAGGAAAATAATGAATTGAATCATTGTGGAATAAAGGCTGTAGCACAACATGTGGAAGAAGTGAAGCGCTGTGAACACTCTCAGATGCTCTGTGTGCAATACATTTACTTTGAAACTATTTCAACTCAGAAATTCATAGTAAATTTCCCCAAGTACAGTGAGGATCGAAAGTTTGGGCACCCCAGGTGAAACTTTCTATTAATGTGCATAAAGAAGCCAAGAAAAGATGGAAAAATCTCCAAAAGGCATCATATTACAGATTAACCATTCTTATATGTCAAAAAAGTTAGATTTTATTTCCATCATTTACACTTTCGAAATAACAGAAAACAAAATGAAATGGCGTCTGCAAAAGTTTGGGCAGATTTAATACCTCACACTGCCCCCTTTGGAGAGAATCACAGCTTTCAACGCTTTTTGTCGCCAGCCAAGACTCTTTAATTCTTGTTTGAGGTTTCCTCACCCATTCCCCCTTACCAAAGTCTTCCAGGTCTTTGAGATTTCTGGTCTGTCACACACTGCTCTTTTAGGATCTATCCATAGATTATGTTGAGGTCAGGAGATTGTGAAGGCTCAGGTTACGCCTCTTGATGTAATCCACCGTGGATTTTGAGGTGTGTTTAGGATCATTATCCATTTGTAGAAGCCATCCTCTCTCTCAGCGTCCAGAATTTGCTGAAATTTTATTGAATCCATTTTTCCTTTTTTCGTGCAGTCAAACTTGGGTTTTGACTTGCTTTTCTCACAATCCTGCGAGCTGTTCTGTCTGATATTTTTCTTGGTCTTCCAGATCTTTCTTTAACTTCCACTGTTCCTGATGACTGCCATTTCTTAATTACATTCCGAACAGAGGATATTGGCATCTGAAAACGCTTTTGCTATCTTCTTATAGCCTTCTCCTGCTTTGTGAGCATCAACTATTTTCAGTTTCAGTTTTCTACACATCTGCTTAGAACAGGGGTGTCCAAAGTCCGGCCCGCGGGGCAAATGCGGCCCGGGGATGAATTTTAAACGGCCCACTGCTTGTCTATTAAAATATATTATATGTGGCCCGCCACGGATTTACAAATCGTGCAGTTTCACGATGTCAACACAAGGTGGCAGTGCTAGACTTTAGGCCAGGGAAACAGCGCTAACTTACTTGTGCTCTGCGCAACTCGCAAGCTCTGAACATGTGTTTACCTGCTGAGTGTCTCGATCACATGACCTCTAAACAGCCAATGAGAAGTGTTCGAGTTCAGCACAGAGGTCTCCGGTACGAGCTGCAGATCTCTGTGATTTAATTTAGTTTAAATCCAGTTAAACAGCGCTGACTAAATCAACAACACTAACATGCAAATCAGCTGAGCCGATTCAGTTCAAATACTTTTCAAACAACACTTCACCTTCACCATCTTTTTTTTGACATATTATAAGAATGGTTAATCTATAATTTGATGCCTTTTGGAGATTTTTCCATCTTTTCTTGGCTTCGTTACGCACATTAATAAATGTTTTCACCTGGGGTGCCCAAACTTTCGATCCCCACTGTAAATAAGGAAGCTTGTTTCTTTATTTCTTGTTTAAAATAAAACATTGTAAATTGCAACTTTTCCCCCTCAGAATTACAAGTTATAATTGAGATATAAAAACACATTTTTATTTTTTACTCCATGGTAGAAACAAACTTCCATAATTGTGATTTTTTTTTAAAGTTGCAACTACCATTTTACATTTTTTTTGATTCCCTATATACAAAAATGTTAAACAGAAACAAGCTTTCAAGTCTCTCTTGTCAAATGTACTTCTATAATATTTGTTTTAATTGCAACTTCGAAAAGTAATTTTCCAAGAGTTTAAAAAGGACAGTGTCATCAGACATCTGTGCCTCCGGTGAAGGCCCGCCCACTTTAAAATCAGCCAATCAGTGAGTGTGTGTGTGTGTGTGTGTGTGTGTCTGTGTGTGTGTGTGTGTGTGTGAGCGTGTGTGTGTGTCTGTGTGTGTGTGTCTGTGTCTGTGTGTGTGTGTCTGTGTCTGTGTGTGTGTGTGTGTGTGTGTGTCTGTGTGTGTGTGTGTGTCTGTGTGAGCGTGTGTGTGTGTCTGTGTGTGTGTGTCTGTGTCTGTGGGCATGTTTTTGTGAAATATCAGGACACAAATGTGTATAATGACATGGGTATTACAAAAAGAGGGTGAAATATGAGGACGTTCCCCATGTCCTCACTTTTCAAAATGCTTATAAATCACACAGAACAGGGTTTTTTTTCACAGAAAGTGAACTGCACAGTCTCCTGTGAGGGCTAGGTTTAGGGGCAGGGGCAGTGTGTGTGTGTGTGTGTGTGTGTGTGTGTGTGTGTGTGTGATGGGTAGGTTTAGGGGCAGGGGCAGTGTAAGGGGATAGAAAATACGGTTTGTACGGTATAAAAACCATTACGCCTATGGAATGTCCTCACATTTCACAAAAACAAACATGTGTGTGTGTGTGTGTGTGTGTGTGTGTGTGTGTGTGTGTGTGTGTGTGTGTGTGTGTGTGTGTGTGTGTGTGTGTGTGTGTGTTCTGTTGGTGTTGCAGACAGTGTAGACGCTGCTGAAAACCCTTCACCCAAAATGACCGGCCATTTAAATTGCTTGCATATCTCATGCTAAATTATCACCAAATATTGGATTGAATCTTTTGCAACTTGCTTTCTTTCAGCGAGCACATGATTCTGTCTCTGCCCGAGCCGATGATAACTGAAAGAAAACTGATGATTATACATCAGAAGTTAATACGGAGAGATTTATTAGCAACTCATAAAAGGCCGGTCATGTCTGATGGTGGGAAAAAATCCTGAAAGAGTACAAACTTACTGGCTTTGCTCACACACGGTGTAATAACTTCCTAAATATTATGACATTGCTTTAGTCCTATAACATTTATATAAAGTTAACTAGCGTGTTCAAGAAGAAGAGCCGTGTGAAAACGACCGAACATGAGATCAAGCCATCAACCGCTTCTCTTACCAGCCTGATAGTCATACAGAGCCACAGCAGTCACGCCCAGATCCTCGCCATACTCGTACGACTGAGCACCTGCACACACACACACACACACACACACACACACACACACACACACACACACACACACACACACACACACACACACACACACACAGGAAGATGTAATAGCCCATATGTTGAGGTTTAGTCCATTTGAAGGGAAGTTTTCAGGGCTCGACATTAAGCTGGCTCACACGCCACTCACTTGTCCGAGTAAAACATTTGCTTGTCCGGATTTTTTTAGTAAATATAATTTATTCTGAAGTAATATTCTCACCTGTGTTCAATCAGCTTTGACATATTTAAATATGTATATTTGTGATATTTTTACCTTTTTATAAAGGGCATTTTTCCATAATCTTATTAAATATAGGCTATGCTTCAGCTTTCATTTTATATTCTTAAATTTGATCTAGAAATTAAATTAGAATAAGACACTATAGGGCTGTTACCAATCAAATTAAATTATTTACACTGAAAACTTACAACTGCATTAAATAATGTTATGAGATTATTTTAAATATTTTTTAATATACAAATAAGAAATGTTGGATCTCCACTTACACTGATGCAGAATCATTATTGCACTTTGGTGATTCCCTTTTTGTTTTGACATTTTACTCTGGATACTTGTCCGTCGGGCAAGTAAAGTTATTTTTCACTTCAAAAAATCCACATGTCCCGGACAAGCGTTAATATCGAGCCCTGGGGTATGTGTTTAGAGTAATGCTGTCCGCACCTGAGGACTGGAACTGGTCCGGCTCAGGGTTCTGGTACAGGTCTTCCTGAACTGGCTCTTCATATGTGGCTTCAGCTGAGACCGGCTCCAGCTCGTACACATTCGCACCATTCTCCACCGAGTCCCTGACCGGCTCTCTGATTGGCTCTCTAACCGGCTCTCTGATTGGCTCTCTGACCGGCTCTCTGATTGGCTCTCTGACCGGCTCTCTGATTGGCTCTCTGACCGGCTCTCTGATTGGCTCCTCCTATAAACCAAACACGATACACACCATCAGTCAGTGTGCTTTAGTGATCCACTCATCCTTCACATCGCATAACACTGCAAAAAATGCTTTTCGTACTTAGCATTTTTGTCTTGTTTTCAGTCCAAATATCTAAAAAATCTTACATTAAGAAGCATTTACTAGACAAGCAAAAGTTAAAGTCTTGTTTTGGGGAAAAATAAACTCAAAATTAACTTAAAATACGCAAAATAATCTGCCAATGGCATAAGCAAAATCATGTTAATTCAAACAGAAAACAAGATTATTTTGTTTACCCCATTGGCAGATTATTTTGTGTATTTTAAGCAAAAACTTAAAACAAGTTCCCCAAAACAAGACAAAAACTTTTGCTTGTCTAGTAAATGCTTATTAATGTAAGATTTTTTAGATATTTGAACTGAAAACAAGACAAAAATACTAAGTAAGAAACTTTTTAGATGGACTAAAATGAACTCCCAAAACGTACTGGCAGATTCTGGAAGATGAATTCTTCAAACAGTGGTACTAGAGGATGTGGTGCTGGTCCTTCAAGAGTCACTCTCAACCTATCTGTCCATAAAGCCTATAAAAAAACCTTCTTCATGTATTTTACAACACTTCAGCTTGTGATTCTTATCTAGTGGGGGTCATTTTTTAGGATTCTTTCCCTAACTGAAGTCTCTGAGATCCTGACACCTTCACTTCTGGAGACTCCAGGTAGGTTCAGCTCTGGAAAATGGTGGCGCTGGAGACTAAAGGGTTCCTGATGGTTTCACCCTTAATTCTTCACCTTAATTCTTAATTCTTTTGCAGTTAACAGGTGTCTTTTCTTCACCACCTGTTTTTGTCAGATCCTGCTGACCCAACGAGCATTTCACTGTCCAATGGTCATGCCTTAACTGCAATGTCTAGTATTGCATTAGTATTGCATCCTTCTCATGGGCATTTAATACTTTTTGACTTTTCAGTCTGAGTTAAATCTCTTTTTTGGCTCAATTTATCTGTAAAAGAAAACATGCCTAATAATTCTGCACACCTGAATATAAGGTGATTTTCATTTCCAGCCTTCATGAACAATTATATATCACTTATACATTATTAAATACTAAATCAATAGTAGTTATTAGGATTACTGTGGTTTGGAATTGGTCAAATGTGCCTGGAAAAAAAATATGATCAGAAAATCAACGTGCCTAATAATTCTGCACTCCCTGTAGTTACAACATTAGATCAGAGATTATACCTGATATACACCGATCAGGCATAACATTATAACACTGATGATCTCTTCATCTCCTGTTAGTGGGTGGGATATATTAGGCAGCAAGTGAACATTTTGTCCTCAGAGTTGATGTGTTAGAAGCAGGAAAAATGGGCAAGCGTAAGGATTTGGGCGAGTTTGACAAGGGCCAGATTGTGACGGGTCAGAGCATCTCCAAAACTGCAGCTCTTGTGGGGTGTTTCCGGTCTGCAGTGGTCAGTCTCTATCAGAAGTGGAGGACCAGTGGAGAACCGGCCACAGGGTCATGGAGGACCAGTGGAGAACCGGCCACAGGGTCATGAAGGACCAGTGGAGAACCGGCCACAGGGTCATGAAGGAGCAGTGGAGAACCGGCCACAGGGTCATGAAGGACCAGTGGAGAACCGGCCACAGAGTCATGAAGGACCAGTGGAGAACCGGCCACAGGGTCATGAAGGACCAGTGGAGAACCGGCCACAGGGTCATGAAGGACCAGTGGAGAACCGGCCACAGGGTCATGAAGGACCAGTGGAGAACCGGCCACAGGGTAATGGAGGACCAGTGGAGAACCGGCCACAGGGTCATGAAGGACCAGTGGAGAACCGGCCACAGGGTAATGGAGGACCAGTGGAGAACCGGCCACAGGGTCATGAAGGACCAGTGGAGAACCGGCCACAGGGTAATGGAGGACCAGTGGAGAACCGGCCACAGGGTCATGGAGGACCAGTGGAGAACCGGCCACAGGGTCATGAAGGACCAGTGGAGAACCGGCCACAGGGTAATGGAGGACCAGTGGAGAACCGGCCACAGGGTAATGGAGGACCAGTGGAGAACCGGCCACAGGGTTATGAAGGCCCAGTGGAGAACCGGCCACAGGGTCATGAAGGCCCAGTGGAGAACCGGCCACAGGGTTATGGAGGACCAGTGGAGAACCGGCCACAGGGTCATGAAGGACCAGTGGAGAACCGGCCACAGGGTCATGGAGGACCAGTGGAGAACCGGCCACAGGGTAATGGAGGACCAGTGGAGAACCGGCCACAGGGTAATGGAGGACCAGTGGAGAACCGGCCACAGGGTCATGGAGGACCAGTGGAGAACCGGCCACAGGGTTATGAAGGCCCAGTGGAGAACCGGCCACAGGGTAATGGAGGACCAGTGGAGAACCGGCCACAGGGTTATGAAGGCCCAGTGGAGAACCGGCCACAGGGTCATGAAGGCCCAGTGGAGAACCGGCCACAGGGTTATGGAGGACCAGTGGAGAACTGGCCACAGGGTCATGAAGGACCAGTGGAGAACCGGCCACAGGGTCATGAAGGACCAGTGGAGAACCGGCCAGAGGGTCATGAAGGACCAGTGGAGAACCGGCCACAGGGTCATGAAGGCCCAGTGGAGAACCGGCCACAGGGTCATGAAGGCCCAGTGGAGAACCGGCCACAGGGTCATGAAGGACCAGTGGAGAACCGGCCACAGGGTCATGAAGGCCCAGTGGAGAACCGGCCACAGGGTCATGGAGGACCAGTGGAGAACCGGCCACAGGGTCATGGAGGACCAGTGGAGAACCGGCCACAGGGTCATGGAGGACCAGTGGAGAACCGGCCACAGGGTCATGGAGGACCAGTGGAGAACCGGCCACAGGGTCATGAAGGACCAGTGGAGAACCGGCCACAGGGTCATGAAGGCCCAGTGGAGAACCGGCCACAGGGTTATGAAGGACCAGTGGAGAACCGGCCACAGGGTCATGAAGGACCAGTGGAGAACCGGCCACAGGGTCATAAAGGACCAGTGGAGAACCGGCCACAGGGTCATGAAGGCCCAGTGGAGAACCGGCCACAGGGTCATGAAGGACCAGTGGAGAACCGGCCACAGGGTCATGAAGGACCAGTGGAGAACCGGCCACAGGGTCATGGAGGCCCAGTGGAGAACCGGCCACAGGGTCATGGAGGACCAGTGGAGAACCGGCCACAGGGTCATGGAGGCCCAGTGGAGAACCGGCCACAGGGTCATGAAGGACCAGTGGAGAACCGGCCACAGGGTTATGAAGGACCAGTGAAGAACCGGCCACAGGGTCATGAAGGACCAGTGGAGAACCGGCCACAGGGTTATGAAGGACCAGTGAAGAACCGGCCACAGGGTCATGAAGGACCAGTGGAGAACCGGCCACAGGGTCATGGAGGACCAGTGGAGAACCGGCCACAGGGTCATGAAGGACCAGTGGAGAACCGGCCACAGGGTCATGGAGGACCAGTGGAGAACCGGCCACAGGGTTATGAAGGACCAGTGAAGAACCGGCCACAGGGTCATGGAGGACCAGTGGAGAACCGGCCACAGGGTCATGAAGGACCAGTGGAGAACCGGCCACAGGGTCATGGAGGAGCAGTGGAGAACCGGCCACAGGGTTATGAAGGACCAGTGAAGAACCGGCCACAGGGTCATGGAGGACCAGTGGAGAACCGGCCACAGGGTCATGGAGGACCACTGACCAGTCAGGGTGCCCATGCTGACCCCTGACCCCGCCCAAAGCACCAACAGTGGCACGTGAGCATCAGAACTGGACCACGGAGCGATGGAAGAAGGCGTGGCAGCGGAGGCAGTGATGTTTTAGGCAATGTTCTGCTGGGAAACCTTGGGTCCTCCATCATGTGGATGTGACTTTGACACGTCTCTCCTACCTCAGCATTGCTGAGCCCATGTCCAGCCTCTCATGGAGACGGTTTTCCCTGTGGCTGTGGCTCTTTCAGCAGATAATGCGCCGCCACAAAGCACAAATGCTTCAGGAATGCTTTGAGGAGCACAACAACGAGTCCATGCCTCTAACATAATCTCATGCCTGATTGGTGTATACTAAAGTGAACTGAACTGAATCAGACGTGTGTGTGATGTGCACCTTCTGCTGAGTGCGCGCCTCCTCCTGCTCCTGCTTCTCCTTGGCCTGCCGCCGGGCTCTCTCCTCCTCCGCCCTCTTCTTATCCTCCTCCTCCGTCTGCTTGGCTATGTTCTCGAAGCGAGCCTTGATACTGCCAGCACTGTTTCCAGCTGAGGAGAGCAGAGGGAGCTTCACACACTGAACACCAGCACACACACTCCACTAGGGCGGTCAAATGTACATTACAACATGACGTGAAATATCCGTAAAAATAAACTATCCGGTTTTTAAAGTGCCATGTTGCACATTTTTTACAGTCTATGATTAGATCGTTTGTTTTTATTTTATTGTTTGCCATCTCATCTAATAGAGGGCGCTTTAAGCGTATTGTAGCGGCCCATGACCAAATCAAGCCAATAATAGCCTGTCCAGTGTTGCCAAGTCTACGGTTTTCCCGCAAAATTGTGCTACTTCAACACTGTTGATGCGGCAGGGTTCCCACTGTTTTTCAGCAACCATTTTCCAGTACTTTTCCAGGACATTTTCAATTTACTACGGCGGGAATAAAGACAAGGATCATGCCAGATATTGCTTTCTAAGTCTTTAAAAGCCGTACAGTTTATTGCCATTATTTAACAATCCAGCATTTTTCAATATGAGCTCTTAATCACACATTATGACTATGGAATACCACAGAATAGAAAAAAAGGTAATTGTGACTTTTTATTTCGCTATTCTGACTTTCTCGCAATTGCGAGTTTACATATTTGTGATATAAACACGAAAATTGTCGCAATTCTTTTTTCCTCAGAATTGGACTTTATAACTTGCAATTGCAGTTCAGATCTCACAATTCTGAAAAAATAAGTCAGAATTGCAAGATATAAACTCGCAATTGCGCAAAAAAAGTAAATTGTGAAGAAAAGGTCAGAATTGCGAGTTTATATCACGCAATTCTGACTATATCTTGCAATTCTGACTTTATAACACACAAATGTGACTTTACATCAAAATGATGTGATTAGGTAGCAGCTTACGAGTTAACATTCACTGCATACATTTGAGCAGTTATAGCATTAGCTATTAAACATCATTATTCAAAATATTACTCATACGTATCAAACTCTGTGCTTTCTGCAACTAGCGCTAATTGTTTGGGCCAGCGATAAACTCTTTATACTCGGCTAAAGAAATAACTTTTTTTGAAAGAATTTTCCCAGACAACAACAAGATTTTCCAGGACATTTAAATTTTTTCTAATTTTCCATGACTGGAAAATTTGTCATCAATTTCCAGGTTTTCCAGGACGAGTGGGAACCCTGTGCGGGCTGTTTTTCACGTCTGTGGGTTGAAGCGACCCCAATTATTTGATATTTAGCCCCGGGAATGCAAATTTTAGTGGGCAACCATGGCAAAAAAACACATATTTTACCCCCAAATGCGATTTTTAGTGGAGAAGCCCCCTGAAACGCGATTGGGCGGGTTTTGGGCTAGTTTTGAGTAGCGATTGGGCGGGTTTTGTTGTGAAAACCTGGCAACCCTGAGCCTGCCTGTTTTGAAAATGGATAACTCTCAGAACGGCCAGCCTGAGCGGACAATTACGACCCCAACCCATCTTAAAAGTAGTGTCTGGAAACATTTTGGGTGGTAAAGTAACCGTTAAAGATCAGGTCTTTTGCCGACTTTGCCAAAAACGGTTTACTTACACATCCTCGACATCCAATCTTCGCGCTCACCTGTCGAGTTACCATTACCACACCCACTTCTCTCAACATTGAAGCGCAAATGCCTGTGTGTGCCAGGCTCCAAACGAGTGTAACATCGTCAATAAAAAGAGAGCCGCACTTCAGCCTGATCAAGTTGATAGATTAGTGTTTCTAACAAACAGTATAGGCCAGGGTTATTCAAATCTTGCCCTGGAGGGCCAATGAGCTGCAGAGTTTAGCTCTAACCCTGATCAAACTCCCCTACCTGTGATTTCCTAATGAACCTGAAGACATTGATTAGCATGTTCAAGTGAGTTTGATCAGGGTTGGAGCTAAACTCTGCAGCTCATTGGCCCTACAGGGCAAGGTTTGAATAACCCTGATATAGGCTATGCATAGTGGCTCTTCATATC
>JARQWZ010006468.1:0-50000 GCA_033150135.1 Gobio occitaniae
CTCTTGGATGTAAAAACAATGCGCTCAAACATGTTCTTTCTTTTAGACGCCGGAGCGTACGTTACAAGTTTCTTTCCGTGTTAATCACGGAGAGAATTCGTACATGGTTTACGCCAGCACCGAGACCCTGAAGTGTTTTGAGTGTGGTGACTTGGGTCATAAACGCTTCGCGTGTCCACATAAAGATGACCAGCGCGCGTCTACATCTCGTGGTGATGTAAATAATACCGAGATTACTGACCAACAAAAGAGCGAAAGTGAAGAACAGAGGAATGAGGGACAGGAAGAAGGAGCCATGGAGGAAGGCAAGATGCAGGAGGTGAGTGAGATTATTTTAAATGCTGAGAGTGTGGAGCAACCTGGATGCAGTGCTGTTTCTGATCAGTCTGGAAATGTAATAGATGATTTTGACAAGAGTGAGGCCCAGAGGGCTGTCGAATATGTGAGTGAAGGCAAGGATGTTGCACAGGCGGAAGGCTTGGAGGATAATATGGCTGATGAGATGGAGACTTTATCCCAGTGTACTGATGACGGAATAGGAGATGAGGATCAGTGGGCAGATAGTTTTAGAGGAACTGATATGTATATGTATATTACATTTTTTTGTTTGTGAACATCTATGCCCCTAATATAGGAACAGACAGAGTACAGTTTTTTACCAAACTCGAGCACATTTTAAAGCAACAGCAGGATGGGGATTTGATTGTATTAGGAGGAGACTGGAACTGCACGCTAGACTTTGTACGAGATAGGAATGGGGAAGAACCTCATGCGCTGTCAGCTAGAGTTTTAGCTAATATAATTACAATTTTTAATTTTTCAGATGTATGGAGAGAGTATAATTTAACAGCACGGCAGTATACATGGATGAAAGTTGGCAATGGCAGTGTTTCCGTGGCACGATTGGACCGGTTTTATATATCACAAAATATGAGAAATAAGATTGTTAATACAGCTATCATCCCTACAGCTGTTTCTGATCATAAACTTATTACAATTGAGTGTGTTTTGACCGAAAGAAAGCATATGAGTTATTATTGGCACTTTAATGTTAAACTTTTGGAAGATAACATTTTTTGTGAGAATTTTAAATTGTTTTGGGAAAGCTGGAAAAGTGAAAAATGTCTTTATGAAAGTATTACGCAGTGGTGGGAAATTGGTAAAGCGCACATAAGAGGGTTTTGTCAACAATATGCATCTCACTCCTCTTTAATGTTCAAAAAGACAGTAGAGTGGTTGAAAAGGAGATTATGGACATTGAAAAGAGCATGAATGATAATGATGATCTTCAAGAACTGTGGACTGAAAGAAAAAATCAGCTGAGCTCCTTTTTAAATGAAAAGGTTAAAGGAGCTCTAGTAAGAAGTCGCTTTCTAACAATAAGAGATATGGATGGACCTTCTTCTTTTTTCGAAAAGCAGGACAAGATAAACTGATGTATGTTTTAAAGGACAATAATGGACATAACACTTCAGACCCAGTGGTGATGTGCAAACTTGCTGTGGATTTTTATTCTAATTTATATGCTGCTGATAATTCAGATGAACAATGTAGAAATCAACTGCTACAAGATCTTCCGTTTTTAACAGTGGAACATAAGCAATTTTTAGAGACTGATCTCACTTTCAAAGAGGTTACTGATGCTGTTGTGGGACTTTCCTCAGGACGTACACCTGGACTGGACGGTTTACCTGCCGAGTTTTATAAGGCTTTTTGGGATGTTATTGGATATGATTATTTTGAGGTAATCCAAAAATGCATTAATGATGGTATTCTACCTTTGAGTTGTCAGAGGGCTGTTTTAACGCTCCTCCCAAAAAAAGGTGATCTAACTCTGTTAAAAAACTGGAGACCTGTGGCAATTTTATGCTCCGATTACAAAATTTTTTCCAAATGTTTGGCCAAAAGGGTAAATGGTGTATTGCATACAATTATACATAAAGATCAGTCTTATTGTATAAAAAATAGATCTATAATAGATAATTTACATTTGGTAAGAAATACTTTTGACTTTGCCTCTAATAATAATACTAATATAGGGTTTTTGTCATTAGACCAGGAAAAGGCCTTTGACAGAGTTGATCATAATTTTCTTTTTGATATCTTAAAGACTTTTGGTTTTGGGGAACATTTTATTTCCAAAATAAGATTGCTGTATGCTGGAGCACAATGTATGATTAAAATAGCTGGTGGCCTTAGTATTCCTGTAAAAGTAAACCGAGGAATTAGGCAAGGTTGTCCTATTTCATGCCAACTTTATAGTATAGCCATCGAGCCTTTACTATGTCAATTGAGAAGACAGCTAACAGGTTTACAAGTCAATACTTTGGATTTCAAGTGTCTTATCAAACTCTCTGCATATGCAGATGATGTGACGGTTTTAATTAAAAATCATAATGATGTTCAGTGTTTAGAAAAGGCTTTGGAGTGTTATGGGAAAGTGTCTTCAGCCAAAGTTAATTGGCAAAAAAGTGACGCTTTGTGGTGTGGTAAAGATTTTATTAGTCCTTCACTACCTGGTGGTTTGCAGTGAGGGAAAGCAGGTTTTAAATATTTAGGAGTATTTTTAGGGACTGATGAATATAGGGAAAAAATTTGGGAGGGCCTTGTGGAAAAAGTGTGTGCTCGGTTGTCTCACTGGAAATGGTTGCTACCCCAGCTGTCCTATAGGGGGAGAATCCTGGTCTGTAACAACCTGGTTGCATCATCTCTGTGGCACAAAATGATGATTCTAGAGCCCCCAGAAGACCTAGTGAGAAGAATTCAACAGCGTCTGGTGGATTTCTTCTGGTCAGGACAGCACTGGTTGAAGGCACCAGTGCTTTATCTGCAAATACAGGAAGGAGGACAGGGGCTGGTCGACATTAGATCCAGAGTCAGAGCTTTTAGACTCCAGACGGCTCAGAGACTGTTATATGGGGAGGATGTAAGCTGGGCTGGGGTAGCCTGTGCCCTCCTGAAGAGAGCGGGTAACATGGGTCTAGACCGCCACTTATTTCTTTTGGACACTGAAAAATTAAACCTGACTGGATTAACATCTTTTTACAGATCAATGTTAAAATCATGGACATTTTTTCAGTTTTTCCCAGGAGCCAAATGGTGTGATGGGGCTATGGCTGAGAGAAGAACCATTGTTTTTTTAACTCAGCACTGGACCTGGATGTTTTTAATTCAGTAACCCTAAGAAAAGCACTGAGGACTGCAAATATTACAAAAATTGGACATTTTGTTTCTGAGGAAGGATGGATCTCAGCTGAGAATTTGGCCTCAAAACTGGGCATAAGATTGGTTCGGGTGGTTGAGAGAATGTTGACTCAAATTTATGAGTTTTTATCACCAGACTATAGACTGCTCTTAGAGAAACCTGTTGGAGAGGATGAGATTTCTGTCTTCCCAGAGCTGAATTTCTCAACTGACGTTAGAAAATGGCAGGAAATGGAGAATGGTCTGCTTTCCTTCAAGACACCTCAGCTTGGACTTTTTAAAAAATGCTGGAAAGAAGGCTATCTATGTACTGTGTGTAAAGGTGTCACATCTTCTACAGCTTCAGAGTGTGAGAGAGTCTAAATGGCAAGAGATCTTTGGGCCAAGCGTTTTCCCTAAAGGCTGCTGGAGGACCTTGTACAAAACTCCCATTGAGAAAAGAACTGGAGATCTGCAAAGGAGGATTGTGAATGGTATAATAGCCACAAACAGACACAAGTCGGGGAGGGATGTCCTTTTTGTGGAGTGCAAGAAACATTCTTCCATTTATTTTTTAACTGTGTGAGATTACAACTATTACTTGATAAAATGGAAGAGTGGTGTCAAACCCTGGGGGAGGTATTTACACCTGAAAGGTTTATTTATGGTCCAAAGTACAGCAGAAGTAAAATGAGGAGTCATGTTTTATTAAACTGTTTATTTGGGCAAGCTCAGATGGCTATATGGCTATCAAGAAAAAGTCAAATGAATGATACGGGATCAACTGATGTTCTTTCAATATTAAAGGGATTAATAAAATCCCATATAAAAATAGAGTATAGTTATTATAAGTTGATAAATGATCTGCAGATGTTTAAATACAAATGGGGAGTGAATCAGGTTATTTGTGAAGTTGACTCTGATGAAGTTTTGCGTTTTTATATTTGAGCAGTTTTTGGGTTTAAAACAATACTCAAATTTTGTGTGATTTATGTTTTGTTTTTCTTAAATGTCAATCTGTTTTAATTAAATTTTTTGTAATAAAGAGACCTTAAAAGTCAAAAAGTCTCTCTCTCTCTCTCTCTCTCTCTCTCTCTCTCTCTCTCTCTCTCTCTCTCTCTCTCTCTCTCTCTCTCTCTCTCTCTCTCTCTCTCTGCTTCTGTTTCTGTCGGCCACTCCCTCATGTTTCCTGTCTTAATCTGGGCACTCAGCATTTAATCACCTTTAAGAAGACCTGACACAGAGAGAGGAGTTCAGCTGGAGGAGCTCTCATCTGCTCACGGTAAGAGTCACACGCGTGCGTTCATACATGATCTGACCGCTTGCTCTTCATACACATGATCTGACCGCTTGCTCTTCATACATGATCTGACCGCTTACTCTACATACACATGATCTGACCGCTTGCTCTACATACACATGATCTGACCGCTTGCTCTTCATACACATGATCTGACCGCTTGCTCTACATACACATGATCTGACCGCTTGCTCTTCATACACATGATCTGACCGCTTACTCTACATACACATGATCTGACCGCTTGCTCTACATACACATGATCTGACCGCTTGCTCTTCATACATGATCTGACCGCTTGCTCTTCATACATGATCTGACCGCTTGCTCTACATACATGATCTGATCTCTTGCTCTTCATACATGATCTGATCTCTTGCTCTTCATACACATGATCTGACCGCTTGCTCTACATACACATGATCTGACCGCTTGCTCTTCATACACATGATCTGACCGCTTGCTCTTCATACACATGATCTGACCGCTTGCTCTACATACACATGATCTGACCGCTTGCTCTTCATACATGATCTGACCCCTTGCTCTTCATACATGATCTGACCGCTTGCTCTACATACATGATCTGACCGCTTGCTCTTCATACACATGATCTGACCGCTTGCTCTACATACACGATCTGACCGCTTGCTCTACATACATGATCTGATCTGACCGCTTGCTCTTCATACATGATCTGACCGCTTGCTCTTCATACATGATCTGACCGCTTGCTCTACATACATGATCTGATCTCTTGCTCTTCATACATGATCTGATCTCTTGCTCTTCATACACATGATCTGACCGCTTGCTCTACATACACATGATCTGACCGCTTGCTCTTCATACACATGATCTGACCGCTTGCTCTTCATACACATGATCTGACCGCTTGCTCTACATACACATGATCTGACCGCTTGCTCTTCATACATGATCTGACCCCTTGCTCTTCATACATGATCTGACCGCTTGCTCTACATACATGATCTGACCGCTTGCTCTTCATACACATGATCTGACCGCTTGCTCTACATACACGATCTGACCGCTTGCTCTACATACATGATCTGATCTGACCGCTTGCTCTTCATACATGATCTGACCGCTTGCTCTACATACACATGATCTGACCGCTTGCTCTACATACATGATCTGACTGCTTGCTCTACATACACATGATCTGACCGCTTGCTCTACATACATGTCTGACCGCTTGCTCTTCATACACATGATCTGACCGCTTGCTCTTCATACACATGATCTGACCGCTTGCTCTACATACATGATCTGACCGCTTGCTCTTCATACACATGATCTGACCGCTTGCTCTTCATACATGATCTGACCGCTTGCTCTTCACACACATGATCTGACTGCTTGCTCTTCATACACATGATCTGACCGCTTGCTCTTCATACATGATCTGATCTGACCGCTTGCTCTTCATACATGATCTGACCGCTTTCTCTACATACACATGATCTGACCGCTTGCTCTTCATACATGATCTGACCGCTTGCTCTTCATACATGATCTGACCGCTTGCTCTACATACATGATCTGACCGCTTGCTCTACATACATGATCTGACCGCTTGCTCTTCATACACATGATCTGACCGCTTGCTCTACATACACATGATCTGACCGCTTGCTCTACATACATGATCTGACCGTTTGCTCTTCATACACATGATCTGACCGCTTGCTCTTCATACATGATCTGACCGCTTGCTCTTCATACACATGATCTGACCACTTGCTCTACATACATGATCTGACCGTTTGCTCTTCATACACATGATTTGACCGCTTGCTCTACATACATGATCTGACCGCTTGCTCTTCATACACATGATCTGACCGCTTGCTCTACATACATGATCTGATTGCTTGCTCTTCATACATGATCTGACCGCTTGCTCTTCATACATGATCTGATCTGACCGCTTGCTCTTCATACACATGATCTGACCGCTTGCTCTTCATACATGATCTGACCGCTTGCTCTTCATACATGATCTGATCGCTTGCTCTACATACACATGATCTGACCGCTTGCTCTACATACATGATCTGACCGTTTGCTCTTCATACACATGATCTGACCGCTTGCTCTTCATACACATGATCTGACCGCTTGCTCTTCATACACGATCTGATCGCTTGCTCTACACACACATGATCTGACCGCTTGCTCTTCATACACATGATCTGACCGCTTGCTCTTCATACACATGATCTGACCGCTTGCTCTTCATACACATGATCTGACCGCTTGCTCTTCATACATGATCTGACCGCTTGCTCTTCATAAACATGATCTGACCGCTTGCTCTACATACATGATCTGACCGTTTGCTCTTCATACATGATCTGACCGCTTGCTCTTCATACACATGATCTGACCGCTTGCTCTACATACATGATCTGACCGTTTGCTCTTCATACACATGATCTGACCGCTTGCTCTACATACATGATCTGACCGCTTGCTCTTCATACACATGATCTGACCGCTTGCTCTTCATACATGATCTGACCGCTTGCTCTTCATACATGATCTGACCGCTTGCTCTTCATACACATGATCTGACCGCTTGCTCTTCATACATGATCTGATCTGACCGCTTGCTCTTCATACATGATCTGACCGCTTGCTCTTCATACACATGATCTGACCGCTTGCTCTACATACACATGATCTGACCGCTTGCTCTACATACACATGATCTGATCTGACCGCTTGCTCTTCATACATGATCTGACCGCTTGCTCTACATACACATGATCTGATCTGACCGCTTGCTCTTCATACATGATCTGATCTGACCGCTTGCCCTTCATACATGATCTGACCGCTTGCTCTTCATACACATGATCTGACCGCTTGCTCTTCATACACATGATCTGACTGCTTGCTCTACACACACATGATCTGATCTGACCGCTTGCTCTTCATACATGATCTGACCGCTTGCTCTTCATACACATGATCTGACCGCTTGCTCTTCATACATGATCTGACCGCTTGCTCTACATACATGATCTGACCGCTTGCTCTTCATACATGATCTGACCGCTTGCTCTACATACACATGATCTGATCTGACCGCTTGCTCTTCATACATGATCTGACCGCTTGCTCTTCATACACATGATCTGACCGCTTGCTCTACATACACATGATCTGACCGCTTGCTCTACATACACATGATCTGACCGCTTGCTCTACATACACATGATCTGACCGCTTGCTCTTCATACATGATCTGACCGCTTACTCTTCATACATGATCCTATCGCTTGCTCTTCATACATGATCTGACCGCTTACTCTTCATACATGATCCTATCGCTTGCTCTTCATACATGATCTGACCGCTTACTCTTCATACATGATCCTATCGCTTGCTCTTCATACATGATCTGACCGCTTACTCTTCATACATGATCCTATCGCTTGCTCTTCATACATGATCTGACCACTTGCTCTACATACACATGATCTGACCGCTTGCTCTTCATACACATGATCTGACCGCTTACTCTTCATACATGATCTGACCGCTTGCTCTTCATACACATGATCTGACCGCTTACTCTTCATACATGATCTGACCGCTTACTCTTCATACATGATCCTATCGCTTGCTCTTCATACATGATCTGACCGCTTACTCTTCATACATGATCCTATCGCTTGCTCTTCATACATGATCTGACCACTTGCTCTACATACACATGATCTGACCGCTTGCTCTTCATACATGATCTGACCGCTTACTCTTCATACATGATCTGACCGCTTGCTCTTCATACACATGATCTGACCGCTTACTCTTCATACATGATCCTATCGCTTGCTCTTCATACATGATCTGACCGCTTGCTCTTCATACATGATCTGACCACTTGCTCTACATACACATGATCTGACCGCTTGCTCTTCATACATGATCTGACCGCTTACTCTTCATACCTGATCTGATTGCTTGCTCTTCATACATGATCTGACCGCTTACTCTTCATACATGATCTGATCGCTTGCTCTTCATGAGGGCAGATCATCCGAACGCTGGACATCCAATCTACTGAACTAAACAATCTGTGACCCTGGAGGATAAGGGTAAATTCTTTTAAATTGAGAGTTATAGATAATCTTCAGCTGAATAATAATCTCTTCATTGATGTTTGGTTTGTTAGGACAACATTTGTAAATCTGGAATCTGAGGGTGCAAAAACATCTAAATATTGAGAAAATCTCCTTTTAAGTTGTCCAAATGAAGTCCTGAGCATTGCATATTACAACTAATAATACATTTATGATATATTTACGGTAGGACATTTGCAGAATATCTTCATGGAACATGATCTTAATATCCTGATGATTTTTGGCAAAAAAGAAACATGTATTGTTGGCTATTGGATATACCCGTGAGACGCACGACTGCTGTTGAGGTCAACAGCAGTCGTGCTGTTGAGTAAAATTATTTATTTTACTAAACAATTTGCAGTCTAAACTGCTATAAAAGCAAAGCCGTAGGTCTGACCGAGTTGTTTCAAATTTGAAGTTGATATGACAAAAATTTAGCCGCTGAAAGACTTTAAAGTAATATTTCCATGGTTTTCAGAGGCTTTTCTAATTCATGATGGGAATAAAAGGCAATAAAAAAGTGTTCCTGATACCGACACACTGATGGTGTGTGTGTGCGTGTGTTTGTGTGTATCAGCATAAACGTCACATTCACCCAGACATATGCTCTAAGAAGGTTTTTATGAAAACTATATCTCAGAATGTTCTCAGAGTGATCAAGTGTGTTATGGTAGTAAAGTGTAAATAACATGAACATCCGACTGAAATGTTCCCTGATGGCTCTGTGCTTGTGTCTCATTGACAGACACAGGATGGCACAGCATGCAGAGAGAGCGCCATCTACAGACAGGTACGCATGTGCACTGATACCACAGATATGTATTGTGTTTAGCCAGTGTTACTGAGTTTCTCACTCATCTGCATGTTCTCCTTCTGACAGCATCAAATCCAGCCAATCAGCTGACGGCTCCGCCCCCAAACCAGCCCTCCGCAAGACTGAGTCCGCCGACGCCACCGTAAAGAAGAAAGCCAAGAAATCAAGCGAGGAAACCATGAACAAGGTGTACACCAACCTGCTGAGCAGCGTGTTTGGACAGGTATCAGCTGTCAATCACTCCTGCTGCTCTTCAGATAACGTCCCCTGTTTCTCTCTTTCTCCTGCACAACTCAAAACTCTCTCATTCGGCTTTTCCTAATGACTCATGTCTGACAAGAAAGGGGGAAAATTTGGACAAAAGTTTCATAAATGTAGTCCATATATTTGTATACATGCATACATACAGATGTATATCATCCATGTTAACATGTTTACATTTGACATGTTCAGTTCACACACACACACACACACACACACACACACACACACACACACACACACACACACACACACACGCACACACACACAGAGTCAGTGTTTCAGGAGATTGACTTGTGCTGTGTGTTCAGGGTCAGAGCTTGATGTGTGTGTCAGACGTCTCCTAAACACACGTTAATTCTGTGTAATCCCACTCAGACCCGTGTAATAATAGCACAGGACGGGGTTCAGTGTCACTCCTCATTTACTGTAATGAGCTTTAACGAGGATTAGAGAAGGACGGACCGGACGGAGAGGAAACTCATCCTGCTGAGGTTTGATTCATGACGTGAGTGTGTGTGTGTGTGTGTGTGTGTGTGTGAGAGAGAGACAATGAGTCTGTGTGTGTGTGTGTGTGTGTGTGTGTGTGTGTGTGTGTGTGTGTGTGTGTGTGTGAGAGAGAGAGAGAGAGAGAGAGAGAGAGAGAGAGAGACTTTTTTTGACTTTTAAAACTCTTTTAATCAAACAACTAGTCTTAAAAAAGCAATCTTTTTACAGTTTGCAATAAAAAGAACACAAAAAAATAGAATAAATAATTACCAGTTAAACCATAACTCTCCAGATTCATCTCTTACCACAAGAGCATTTTTCACACTCCACCTCACATCAAAGAAGTACATATTATTTGTTAGTTTACAGTATGCATGATCCACAGCAACTCTGTACTTTACCAAGGATTTAAACATTCCAAGCAAATCAGTATTTTGTCCATCATTTTTACATTTGTGGGATTTTAAAATGGCCAGCTTTGCCTGTCCCACTAAAAAATTACCAAGTGTACACTGTGCCTTCCATTCTTTTTTATACTTCACACCCAAAATAAACATATTTTTTGTAAACATCAAGCCAAGCGTAGTAAATATTTTATCCAACAAATCAAACAAAGGAGCTAATCTAAAACAATCACAAAACAAATGAAAAACAGTATCAAGAATATCACAAAAAGGACATGCAGATTGAACCATTCCATTAAATTTTGACACAAAACTATTTGTTGCCACAGCACAATGGAGTCCCTCCACTGGAGATCTCCAGACCTCTCAGGAATGGGGGGCTTATACAAACATCTCCATGATGGAGCTATTTCTGAAGCAACTGATAAATACTCTCTCCATTTGGTATCAATTCGTTTTTTCAATTGATTGCAAAACAAGGATTCCACACACATACAATATAACATCTTCTTATCAGCATTGTGAAAAATAACATCTTCAAACACTTTCAATAATGTATTATTTAGATCTTTATCCACATCAGAACTTATGTTAACTCTAAGATCCGGAAATGACAAAAACATTTCACCATTACCAATAAAATGATTTACATAAGTCAAAAAATTTCGAGGAAAATAATTTTTAAGATTCTCAATTAACTCTTCAACATATCTCTCTGATCTGAACCCAACTTTATCAGCTATTGATTTAGCTACATGCCATTGACCCTTTGTCAAATCAATTAGGTCTTTTACAGTAGCTATTCCTGTTCTTAAAAACCGATCAATCACTGAACTCGAGATTGGAGAGCTGGTTTTAAAAAGAGGATTAAAGAATAATGGTTCTAAAACACCATAATGTTCATCATCCATCCTAAGCTTTTTCAACAGTTGCCAAGCTTTAAAAACAGATACATAAAAAGGAAAAAAAGAAACATTAGCTTTTAAAACAAAAGATTTCTCAATCAAGAACAACTGCTTATTTAAAGCGATTCCCCCAATATTTTGTAGAACAGACAACCCGAATGCAATCCAAGGTATTTTGTCTGAACAGTACAATAACTTCTGAAGTGATTGAAGCCTCATTGTCTTAACCCTTGCTTCCAAATGTATTAAACCTTGTCCTCCTTCTGTCACTGGGATATATAAAACTCCAGGAGGAAGCCAATGATAGCCATCCCAAAAAAAATTAACAAAGGCCTTTTGAATCACAATCAGCAGCTCTTCAGGAGGATCTAACACAGTAAATCTGTGCCACAACATTGAAGCTGCTAAATTATTAACAATTAAACATCTCCCTCTATAAGATAACTTTGGGAGGATCCATCTCCATTTCTGTAGTCTCCCCACAACTTTGTCAACTAGGCCTTCCCAATTCTTTTTCATATAAAAATCAGTTCCAAAATATATTCCAAGAACTTTAAAACCATTTCTAATCCATTCACATTGTTCTGGAAGACAAGGAGGGTCCATGTTTCGCCACTCGCCTAGTAGCAGGGATGTGCACTTCTCCCAGTTAATTTTAGCAGATGTGGCTCTTTGAAATGTTTTCAGACTAGAAGTCAAGGCATTCATATCCTCAGTGCTTCTAATGAACACAGTTATGTCATCAGCATAAGCTGTAAGTTTAACAGGTTGGATTTCTGAAGGACCAGGAACACCAAAACCACATAAACGTTTCCTTAAGTAACACAACAAAGGCTCAATGGAAATTGAATATAAGAGTCCAGAAAGAGGGCATCCTTGCCGTATGCCTCTTGTAACTGCAAACGGTCTGGTTAGACAACCATTAATCCTGAGCATACTAGATGTTTCACTGTACAGCAGTTTAATGCAAGAGACAAATTGCGGACCAAAGCCAAAAGCCTTCAGAGTCTTTAGTAAATATACATGGTCCACTCTGTCAAAAGCTTTCTCTTGATCTAGCGAAAAGAGTCCAATATCAATTTGATGTTTCTTGGCAAATTCAATAATGTCTCTTATCAAAAACAGGTTGTTAAAAATCGTCCGTTTAGGAACACAGTATGACTGATCCTCATGAACTATAGTTGCCATATAGCTCTTCAACCTGTTAGTTATAGCTTTTGACAAGATTTTGAAATCAGTACACAGCAATGACACAGGACGCCAATTCTTTAAAAGTCCAAGGTCTCCTTTCTTGGGAATTAATGTCAGCACTGCTCTTCGACAGCTTAGGGGTAAAATACCTTGTTTAAATGACTCTAGAAAAACATCATACAGATCATTTCCAAGCACATCCCAAAAGCTTTTTAAAAAATCTGCAGAGAGACCATCCAGCCCAGGAGATTTTCCACTGTTCAGTCCCTTCACAGCACTTGAAAACTCAGAGAAAGTCAAGAATCCTTCCAGTTCCTTCGCCTCTTCTTTAGACAATTGTGGAAGTTCATGAAGAAACTCATCCACTGCTGCTTCATCACAGAGTTCAGAATGATAAAGTTCCTCATAAAAAGACAAAGCAGAAGATATAATTTCTCCTTGATTATTTGTTTCTTTGCCATTAGAAAGTCTTAATTTGTGAAAAAATGTCTGCTCTTTTGACTTCCTTTCCCGTCCAAAAAAAAAGGCAGTTGGAGCATCCATTTCATTGCACTTTAAGTATCTCATTCTGACAAGAGTTTCTTTCTCCTGTTCAAGCAATAAATCCTTCAAAAGGCATTTGTTCTCATTGATGATGTCAGCTGATGATAATCCACCTCCCTCTTTATGGATGCTTTGCTGAAGAATTCCTTGTTCTATTATCTTCATCTTAGTTTTCAAGTTTTCAGTATTATTTGCTGTATATTGTTGACAAAAAGCCTTTATCTGCACTTTTCCCAAATCCCACCACTGATTTAGGGATGAATAACTAGCTCTCTCCTCTCTCCAAGACTTCCAAAAAACACCAAAAGAGTGCACAAAAATGTGATCTTGAAGTAATCTGTTATTAAAGTGCCAGTGTGACTGATAGGGTTTAGATGACAGAACAGACATAGACATAGAAATATAATGATGATCTGACATAGCTGTAGGTGAGATACAACTACCAAAAAATCTTACCTTATTACATTCCTCAGTATAAAAACGATCTAGTCTTGCTGCAGATACATTGTTTGAATTAACTTTCAACCAAGTATACTGTCTAACATGAGGATAAGCATCCCTCCACAAATCTGTCAGATTATGTCTGCGAATTAAGGATTTAAAAACACCTGCTGAACCAAAATGAGGTTTTTTATGATTCCTATCCAACGTATAGTCCACAGTACAATTAAAATCACCACCTATCACAACCATCCTATCTCCAGAACACTTCAACAGTTCTTCAGAAAGCCTTAGAAAAAAATCACTACGCTCACTTCCTATATTAGGAGCATAAACATTATAAAAAGAAAATGTATCATCATCTATTATTATATCTGCACGCAGAAGCCGTCCAGGTATTATTTCTGAAAAAACAGCCGTATCTTTAACTCGCTTTGAGATCAAAAAGCAACACCAGCACTGAGATTTGTGCCATGGCTAAGACTAATACTGCCCTCCCATTCATTTATCCAATCTGCTTGATTGAAGGCGTCAGTATGAGTTTCCTGTAACAAAGTTACATCTGCTTTTTTAAGTTGCAAGTATGACTCTCTTTTGTACATCCCTGCATCCATTTATATTTAAAGATCCGATGTTAAAAGACACCATCTGGATGGATTGAGAGAGAAAGAATAAAATCCAATATTGATGTAATTTCCAGTACATGATAATTCTTTAAGAGCTTTTCTTTACTCTTTTTCTAACAGCACTCACAAACTTCTTTAACCGATTACGCTTAGGCTGATCCAATTCCTCAATTGTTGCTTTCTTCATAGCAACTAGTGATGATTCAATAAAAAGCCTTAAATCAGGAAAGAACATTTCAACCTTTGGTCTTTTCTGATTTTTTGTATCGTTCAAAAATTCATTTAACTGTTCTACAGTATAATACCGAATCTTTGTGAATCTCCCAACTACGCTTTCTTGAGAATTTAATTCAGCCAAGTCATCAGTGATTAGGTCTGAACACTCACTCTCTAAATCACTTTCGGTAACCTGAGATATAGTTTTTTCAACGGACAAATCAATATCGTTGTAACTCACATTACTGCTTGATGCCTGCGAGACATCACTGACTTTGGACCCATCTTGTTCTCCGACTGGCTCCAGCTCACCATCAGTCTCTACAGTCTTATTCACTTCACTATGTGTGATATCAGGTATTTTAGCATCTGTAATCTCAACACTACAGCCTTGATTCAAATGCTCTTCATTTTCAGTCCTCATGGGAACCTCAGCATTCAAAACACCTGCTGTGCTTTCATGAGTCAGCCGGACCGAATCATTATTCTCCGGAGCATTTGAGATTTGTACTGAATTAGATTCTGAAACACTGTTTGCATTTTGAGCCTCTCTAGCCACAGGACAAGCTGTTTTAATGTGCACGTGTTTTCCGCAAACAAAACATTTCATGGTGTCAGTGCTGATAAAGATCGTGTAATCTTTACCAAGCACTGACAATTTAACTGAAACATCCAGCATTGAGAATTCAGCATTTAATATCATCAGGGCCTGACGTCTGAATGACATGACATGCTTCAACTCTGGAGCTTTCAATCCCAGAGGAATCATTTTAATAGACCCAATCAATTTTCCATAGCGAGCTAAAATAGATTCAAGCGCTTTATCGGAAATAAACGGAGGCACATTTGACAGCATCACTTTTTAAGAGAGATTCGACAATGGTAAAACCGGAACAAACACATTCTGAACAGTCAAACCACACTCCACTAAATGATTAACCATTTCCACTTCTTTAAGAAATACAACAATTGCCTTGTTCATTCTAGAGGCAGACATGATGTTTGTGCACCTATTTCCCTGCCAATAACGACCAAAACACTCTCAACAGATATCGAGTCATCTGCCGGCATGCACTTACACGCATGTCGAGCAGACAAACTAGAGAAACCGTCCGAATTTGAAGACATTTTACCAGCTACGCTGATAAATCAGCACTATAACTTCTACTCCTAATCCACAACAATATCCGATGTAATATAATTAGAAAAGGAAAAGTTTGAAACTTACTCAGTTTCCCACACACTCCCCGTTCACACGCTTCCCACAACGCTTCACTTTTTCCACATGTTGTTATGTTACAGCCTTATTCCAAAATTGATTAAATTCATTATTTTCCTCAAAATAACAACAAACAACACCCCATAATGACAACGTGAAAGAAGTTTGTGTGAAATCTTTGCAAATATATTACAGTTTTGTATGATACTTTTCCCACAACTTTTAAACTTTAGCAAAACCTTACACTCAAGGAGCAAAACACAGGCCTAGATCTGCACAACTGTAAGCACACTGTCAGCTTCACACTATTTGCAAAACACTACAAACACTTGTATACATCAGACACAGAAGCATATCATGATGTCACTTCCTCAATTCCAAAGCACTGACTGTCAAATGACCACACCTATGAGCCAATCTGTTAAAAATGGAGGGGGAGCCGTGGAGGAAGAGGGGAAGAGAGGGGAAGGGGGGATGAGAGGGGAAGAGTAGAGGAGAGGAAGAGAGGTGAAGAGAGGGCAATAGAGGAAGAGAGGGGTAGAGAGGGGAAGAGAGAGAAAGAGAGCAAGAGAGGGGAAGAGAGGGGAAGAGAGTGGAAGGAGGGAAGAGGGGTAGAGAGGGGAAGAGAGAGCAAGATAGGGGAAGAGAGAGCAAGATAGGGGAAGAGAGGGGAAGAGAGTGGAAGGAGGGAAGAGGGGTAGAGAGGGGAAGAGAGAGCAAGAGAGGGGAAGAGAGAGCAAGATAGGGGAAGAGAGCAAGAGAGGGGAAGAGGGGAAGGAGGGAAGAGGGGAACAGAGGGGTAGAGAGGGGAAGAGATGGGAAGGCAGTAGAGAGGGGAAGGAGGGAATTGAGCAAGAGAGGGGAAGAGAGGAAGAGAGGGGAAGAGAGGAAGAGAGGAGGAGAGGGGTAGAGAGGGGTAGAGAGGGGAAGAGAGGGGAAAGGGGAAGAGAGGAAGAGAGGAGGAGAGGGGTAGAGAGGGGAAGGGGTAGAGAGGGGAAGGGGGTAGAGAGGGGAAGGGGGTAGAGAGGGGAAGGGGGTAGAGAGGGGAAAGGGGAAGAGAGGGGTAGAGAGGAAGAGAGGAGGAGAGGGGTAGAGAGGGGAAAGGGGAAGAGAGGAAGAGGGGTAGAGAGGGGAAGAGAGAGCAAGATAGGGGAAGAGAGCAAGAGAGGGGAAGTGGGGAAGGAGGGAAGAGGGGAAGAGAGGGGTAGAGAGGGAAAGAGAGGGGAAGGCAGTAGAGAGGGGAAGGGAGGGAATATAGCAAGAGAGGGGAAGGGAGGAGGAGGGGGTAGAGAGGGGAGAGAGGGGAAAGGGGAAGAGAGGAGGAGAGGGGTAGAGAGGGGAATGGGGTAGAGAGGGGAAAGGGGAAGAGAGGAAGAGAGGAGGAGAGGGGTAGAGAGGGAAAGAGGGAAGAGAGGAAGAAAGGAGGAGAGGGGAAGGGGGAAGAGAGGGGAAGGGGGTAGAGAGGGGAAGAGAGGAGGAGAGGGGTAGAGAGGGGAAGGGGTAGAGAGGGGAAAGGGGAAGAGAGGAAGAGAGGGGAACGGGGGATGAGAGGGGAAGAGTAGAGGAGAGGAAGAGAGGGGAAAAGAGGAAGAGGGGACGAGAGGGGAATAGAGGAAGAGAGGGGTAGAGAGGGGAAGAGAGAGGAAGAGAGGGGAAGAGAGGGGAAGAGAGGGGAAGAGAGCAAGAGAGGGGAAGAGAGCAAGAGAGGGGAAGAGAGGGGAAGGAGGGAAGAGAGAGCAAGAGAGAGCAAGAGAGGGGAAGAGAGCAAGAGAGGGGAAGAGAGGAAGATAGGGGAAGGAGGGATGAGGGGAAGAGAGGGGTAGAGAGGGGAAGAGAGGGGTAGAGAGGGAAAGAGATGGGAAGGTGGTAGAGAGGGGAAGGAGGGAATAGAGTAAGAGAGGGGAAGAGGGGTAGAGAGGGGAAAGGGGGAAGAGAGGAATGAGGAGGAGAGGGGTAGAGAGGGGAAGAGAGGGGAAGGGGGTAGAGAGGGGAAAGGGGAAGAGAGGAGGAGATGGGTAGAGAGGGGAAGGGGGGAAGAGAGGAGGAGAGGAGGAGAGGGGTAGAGAGGGGAAGGGGGAAGAGAGGAGGAGAGGGGTAGAGAGGGGAAGGGGGTAGAGAGGGGAAGGAGGAGGAGAGGGGTAGAGAGGGGAAGAGAGGGGAAGGGGGTAGAGAGGGGAAAGGGGAAGAGAGGAAGAGAGGAGGAGATGGGTAGAGAGAGGAAGGGGGAAGAGAGGAGGAGAGGAGAAGGGGGTAGAGAGGGGAAGGGGGAAGAGAGGAGGAGAGGGGTAGAGAGGAAAAGGGGGTAGAGAGGGAAAGGGGGAAGAGAGGAGGAGAGGAGAAGGGGGTAGAGAGGGGAAGGGGGAAGAGAGGAGGAGAGGGGTAGAGAGGGGAAAGGGGTAGAGAGGGGAAAGGGGAAGAGAGGAAGAGAGGAGGAGAGGGGAAGGGGGTAGAGAGGGGAAAGGGGAAGAGAGGAAGAGAGGAGGAGAGGGGAAGGGGGAAGAGAGGAAGAGAGGAGGAGAGGGGAAGGGGTAGAGAGGGGAAAGGGGAAGAGAGGAAGAGAGGAGGAGAGGGGAAGGGGGTAGAGAGGGGAAAGGGGAAGAGAGGAAGAGAGGAGGAGAGGGGAAGGGGGAAGAGAGGAAGAGAGGAGGAGAGGGGAAGGGGTAGAGAGGGGAAAGGGGAAGAGAGGAAGAGAGGAGGAGAGGGGAAGGGAAGGGGGAAGAGAGGAAGAGAGAGGGGAGGGGAAGGGGGAAGAGAGGAAGAGAGGAGGGGAGGGGAAGGGGGAAGAGAGGAGGAGAGGGGAAGGAGTAGAGAGGGGAAGAGAGGGGAAGGGGATAGAGAGGGGAAAGGGGAAGAGAGGAAGAGAGGAGGAGATGGGTAGAGAGAGGAAGGGGGAAGAGAGGAGGAGAGGAGAAGGGGGTAGAGAGGGTAAGGGGGAAGAGAGGAGGAGAGGGGTAGAGAGGAAAAGGGGGTAGAGAGGGAAAGGGGGAAGAGAGGAGGAGAGGAGAAGGGGGAAGGGGGAAGAGAGGAGGAGAGGGGTAGAGAGGGGAAAGGGGTAGAGAGGGGAAAGGGGAAGAGAGGAAGAGAGGAGGAGAGGGGTAGAGAGGGGAACGGGGAAGAGAGGAAGAGAGGAGGAGAGGGGAAGGGGGTAGAGAGGGGAAAGGGGAAGAGAGGAGGAGAGGGGAAGGGGGAAGAGAGGAAGAGAGGAGGAGAGGGGAAGGGGTAGAGAGGGGAAAGGGGAAGAGAGGAAGAGAGGAGGAGAGGGGAAGGGAAGGGGGAAGAGAGGAAGAGAGGAGGGGAGGGGAAGGGGGAAGAGAGGAGGAGGGGAGGGGAAGGGGGAAGAGAGGAAGAGAGGAGGAGAGGGGAAAGGAGTAGAGAGGGGAAGAGAGGAAGAGAGGAGGAGAGGGGTATAGAGGGGAACGGGGAAGAGAGGAAGAGAGGAGGAGAGGGGAAGGGAAGGGGGAAGAGAGGAAGAGAGGAGGAGAGGGGAAGGGGGAAGAGAGGAGGAGAGGGGAAGGGGGGTAGAGAGGGGAAGGGGGTAAAGAGGGGAAGGGGGTAAAGAGGGGAAGGGGGTAGTAGAGGGGGAAGAGAGGAAGAGAGGAAGAGAGGGGAAGGGGGAGAGAGGAGGAGAGGGGAAGGGGGTAAAGAGGGGAAGGGGGTAAAGAGGGGAAGGGGGTAGAGAGAGGAAGAGAGGAAGAGAGGAGGAGTGGGGGAGAGGGGGAGTGGGGGACAGGGGAAGGGTGTAGAGCGGGGTAGAAAGAGGTAGACCTGGAGTAGGACGTGGACAAAGAAGACAGGGACCAAATCGGGCACTCTGTTTTCCAAGATGGCTCCTGTCTGTATACGCGTAATGTTCTGTCTTTATAAAGGATCTTCTTATTAAACTGTTTGTACACTTACAAAGTTCTCAATGCTTCGGTTTGCATGTAGGGACCCTCATTATGCTACCGTGTTAGTGTGAGGCTATGTTGAGCCTTGTTAGTGGTATTAACTAGCAATTTAATTTTACTTATTCTATGCCCCATATACTAGCGTTATAAGCTAATCTGTTTTTAGAGATAAAACTCTTTACATTCGATTTTCATGAAAACGCATCCCAGAGAACAATCTTCTCGGTAACCATGTGTTAATTACCCCTAAGTTCATTTTTCACCGGAGTTCTCCTTTAAGCAATTAAAAAAAACTGTAAAGGGGTGATGAATTGAGAAATCACCTTTCCTTTGAGCCTTTGATATATAAAAGTTAATCGGGATATGAGAATATCCTGTAAGTTTCAGAGCTGAAAACGTCCTTGTTAGTCAAAGAAAAGCTTTTATTGACACCAGGCCCAGAAAATGAGAGATCCATTGACGTCATAGAATGCAGAAGCACCGACTCAAGCCCCGCCCACCGACTCATGGAGCTAAACGGGTCACGCTACCGAGCAATAAACATGCCTGTTCCAGCGTTACCGAGCAATAAACATGCAGTTCCAGCGCTACCGAGCAATAAACATGCCTGTTCCAGCGTTACCGAGCAATAAACATGCCAGTTCCAGCGTTTTCGAGCAATAAACATGCAGTTCCAGCGCTACCGAGCAATAAACATTCAGTTCCAGCGCTACCGAGCAATAAACATGCCTGTTCCAGCGTTACCGAGCAATAAACATGCCAGTTCCAGCGTTTTCAAGCAATAAACATGCAGTTCCAGCGCTACCGAGCAATAAACATGCCTGTTCCAGCGCTACCGATCAATAAACATGCGGTTCCAGCGCTACCAAGCAATAAACATGCCTGTTCCAGCGTTACCGAGCAATAAACATGCCTGTTGCAGCGTTACCGAGCAATAAACATGCAGTTCCAGCGCTACCGAGCAATAAACATGCCTGTTCCAGCGTTACCGAGCAATAAACATGCCTGTTCCAGCGTTACCGAGCAATAAACATGCCAGTTCCAGCGTTTTCGAGCAATAAACATGCAGTTCCAGGGCTACCGAGCAATAAACATGCCTGTTCCAGCGATACCGATCAATAAACATGCAGTTCCAGCGCTACCGAGCAATAAACATGCCTGTTCCAGCGTTACCGAGCAATAAACATGCGGTTCCAGCGCTACCGAGCAATAAACATGCAGTTCCAGCGCTACCGAGCAATAAACATGCAGTTCCAGCACTACCGAGCAATAAACATGCCTGTTCCAGCGTTACCGAGCAATAAACATGCGGTTCCAGCGCTACCGAGCAATAAACATGCAGTTCCAGCGTTACCGATCAATAAACATGCAGTTCCAGCGCTACCGAGCAATAAACATGCCTGTTCCAGCGCTACCGAACAATAAACATGTCTGTTCCAGCGCTACCGAGCAATAAACATGCAGTTCCAACGCTACCGAGCAATAAACATGCCGGTTCCAGCGCTACCGATCAATAAACATGCAGTTCCAGCGCTACCGAGCAATAAACATGCCTGTTCCAGCGCTACCGAGCAATAAACATGCAGTTCCAGCGCTACCGAGCAATAAACATGCCTGTTCCAGCGCTACCGAACAATAAACATGCCGGTTCCAGCGCTACCGAGCAATAAACATGCGGTTCCAACGCTACCGAACAATAAACATGCAGTTCCAGCGCTACCGAGCAATAAACATGCCGGTTCCAGCGTTACAGAGCAATAAACATGCAGTTCCAGCGCTACCGAGCAATAAACATGCCGGTTCCAGCGCTACCGATCAATAAAAAATGCCTGTTCCAGCGCTACCGAGCAATAAACATGCAGTTCCAGCGCTACCGAGCAATAAACATGCCGGTTCCAGCGCTACCGAGCAATAAATATGCCTGTTCCAGCGCTACTGAGCAATAAACATGAGGTTCCAGCGCTACCGAGCAATAAACATGCCGGTTCCAGCGCTACCGAGCAATAAACATGCCTGTTCCAGCGCTACCGATCAATAAACATGCCGGTTCCAGCGCTACCGATCAATAAACATGCCGGTTCCAGCGCTACCGATCAATAAACATGCCGGTTCCAGCGCTACCGATCAATAAACATGCGGTTCCAGCGCTACCGAGCAATAAACATGCGGTTCCAGCGCTACGATCAATAAACAAGCCGGTTCCAGCGCTACCGATCAATAAACATGCCGGATCCAACCCTACCGATCAATAAACATGCCTGTTCCAGCGCTACCGAGCAATAAACATGCAGTTCCAGCGCTACCGAGCGATAAACATGCCGGTTCCAGCGCGACCGAGCAATAAACATGCGGTTCCAGCACTACCGATCAATAAACATGCAGTTCCAGCGCTACCGAGCAATAAACATGCAGTTCCAGCGCTACCGAGCAATAAACATGCCTGTTCCAGCGCTACCGATCAATGAACATGTGGTTCCAGTGTTACAGAGCAATAAACATGCAGTTCCAGCGCTACCGAGCAATAAACATGCAGTTCCAGCGCTACCGAGCAATAAACATGCCGGTTCCAGCGCTACCGATCAATAAACATGCAGTTCCAGCGCTACCGAGCAATAAACATGCCTGTTCCAGCGCTACCGAGCAATAAACATGCGATCCAGCGCTACCGAACAATAAACATGCCGGTTCCAGCGCTACCGAGCAATAAACATGCGGTTCCAGTGTTACAGAGCAATAAACATGCAGTTCCAGCGCTACCGAGCAATAAACATGCCTGTTCCAGCGTTACCGAGCAATAAACATGCCAGTTCCAGCGTTTTCGAGCAATAAACATGCAGTTCCAGCGCTACCGAGCAATAAACATTCAGTTCCAGCGCTACCGAGCAATAAACATGCCTGTTCCAGCGCTACCAATCAATAAACATGCGGTTCCAGTGCTACCAAGCAATAAACATGCCTGTTCCAGCGTTACCGAGCAATAAACATGCCAGTTCCAGCGTTTTCAAGCAATAAACATGCAGTTCCAGCGCTACCGAGCAATAAACATGCCTGTTCCAGCGTTACCGAGCAATAAACATGCCTGTTCCAGCGTTACCGAGCAATAAACATGCCAGTTCCAGCGTTTTCGAGCAATAAACATGCAGTTCCAGGGCTGCCGAGCAATAAACATGCCTGTTCCAGCGCTACCGATCAATAAACATGCAGTTCCAGCGCTACCGAGCAATAAACATGCCTGTTCCAGCGTTACCGAGCAATAAACATGCGGTTCCAGCGCTACCGAGCAATAAACATGCAGTTCCAGCGCTACCGAGCAATAAACATGCCTGTTCCAGCGTTACCGAGCAATAAACATGCGGTTCCAGCGCTACCGAGCAATAAACATGCAGTTCCAGCGCTACCGATCAATAAACATGCAGTTCCAGCGCTACCGAGCAATAAACATGCCTGTTCCAGCGCTACCGAGCAATAAACATGCAGTTCCAGCGCTACCGAGCAATAAACATGCCGGTTCCAGCGCTACCGAGCAATAAACATGCAGTTCCAGCGCTACCGAGCAATAAACATGCGGTTCCAGCGCTACCGAGCAATAAACATGCAGTTCCAGCGCTACCGAGCAATAAACATGCGGTTCCAGCGCTACCGAGCAATAAACATGTCTGTTCCAGCGCTACCGAGCAGTAAACATGCAGTTCCAGTGCTTCCGAGCAATAAACATGCCAGTTCCAGCGTTTTCGAGCAATAAACATGCAGTTCCAGCGCTACCGAGCAATAAACATGCCTGTTCCAGCGCTACCGAGCAATAAACATGCAGTTCCAGCGCTACCGAGCAATAAACATGCAGTTCCAGCGCTACCGAGCAATAAACATGCCTGTTCCAGCGCTACCGAGCAATAAACATGCAGTTCCAGCGCTACCGAGTAATAAACATGCCTGTTCCAGAGCTACCGAGCAATAAACATGCAGTTCCAACGCTACCGAGCAATAAACATGCCGGTTCCAGCACTACCGATCAATAAACATGCAGTTCCAGCGTTTTCGAGCAATAAACATGCAGTTCCAGCGCTACCGAGCAATAAACGTGCCAGTTCCAGCGTTTTCGAGCAATAAACATGCAGTTCCAGCGCTACCGAGCAATAAACATGCCTGTTCCAGCGCTACCGATCAATAAACATGCAGTTCCAGCGCTACCGAGCAATAAACATGCAGTTCCAACGCTACCGAGCAATAAACATGCAGTTCCAGCGCTACCGAGCAATAAACATGCCAGTTCCAGCGTTTTCGAGCAATAAACATGCAGTTCCAGCGCTACCGAGCAATAAACATGCCTGTTCCAGCGCTACCGATCAATAAACATGCAGTTCCAGCGCTACCGAGCAATAAACATGCCTGTTCCAGCGCTACCGATCAATAAACATGCCTGTTCCAGCGCTACCGAGCAATAAACATGCAGTTCCAACGCTACCGAGCAATAAACATGCCGGTTCCAGCGCTACCGATCAATAAACATGCAGTTCCAGCGCTACCGAGCAATAAACATGCCTGTTCCAGCGCTACCGAGCAATAAACATGCGGTTCCAGCGCTACCGAACAATAAACATGCCGGTTCCAGCGCTACCGAGCAATAAACATGCGGTTCCAGCGCTACCGAGCAATAAACATGCAGTTCCAGCGCTACCGAGCAATAAACATGCCGGTTCCAGCGCTACCGAGCAATAAACATGCCGGTTCCAGCGTTACAGAGCAATAAACATGCAGTTCCAGCGCTACCGAGCAATAAACATGCCGGTTCCAGCGCTACCGATCAATAAAAAATGCCTGTTCCAGCGCTACCGAGCAATAAACATGCAGTTCCAGCGCTACCGAGCAATAAACATGCCGGTTCCAGCGCTACCGAGCAATAAACATGCAGTTCCAGCGCTACAGAGCAATAAACATGCCGGTTCCAGCGCTACCGAGCAATAAACATGCCTGTTCCAGTGCTACTGAGCAATAAACATGAGGTTCCAGCGCTACCGAGCAATAAACATGCCGGTTCCAGCGCTACCGAGCAATAAACATGCCTGTTCCAGCGCTACCGAGCAATAAACATGCCTGTTCCAGCGCTACCGATCAATAAACATGCCGGTTCCAGCGCTACCGATCAATAAACATGCCGGTTCCAGCGCTACCGATCAATAAACATGCCGGTTCCAGCGCTACCGATCAATAAACATGCGGTTCCAGCGCTACCGAGCAATAAACATGCGGTTCCAGCGCTACCGAGCAATAAACATGCGGTTCCAGCGCTACGATCAATAAACAAGCCGGTTCCAGCGCTACCGATCAATAAACATGCCGGATCCAACCCTACCGATCAATAAACATGCCTGTTCCAGCGCTACCGAGCAATAAACATGCAGTTCCAGCGCTACCGAGCAATAAACATGCCGGTTCCAGCGCGACCGAGCAATAAACATGCGGTTCCAGCACTACCGATCAATAAACATGCAGTTCCAGCGCTACCGAGCAATAAACATGCAGTTCCAGCGCTACCGAGCAATAAACATGCCTGTTCCAGTGCTACCGATCAATGAACATGCGGTTCCAGTGTTACAGAGCAATAAACATGCAGTTCCAGCGCTACCGAGCAATAAACATGCAGTTCCAGCGCTACCGAGCATTAAACATGCCGGTTCCAGCGCTACCGATCAATAAACATGCAGTTCCAGCGCTACCGAGCAATAAACATGCCTGTTCCAGCGCTACCGAGCAATAAACATGCGATCCAGCGCTACCGAACAATAAACATGCCGGTTCCAGCGCTACCGAGCAATAAACATGCAGTTCCAGCGTTACAGAGCAATAAACATGCAGTTCCAGCGCTACCGAGCAATAAACATGCCGGTTCCAGCGCTACGATCAATAAAAAATGCCTGTTCCAGCGCTACCGAGCAATAAACATGCAGTTCCAGCGCTACCGAGCAATAAACATGCCGGTTCCAGCGTTACCGAGCAATAAACATGCCGGTTCCAGCGCTACCGAGCAATAAACATGCGGTTCCAGCGTTACAGAGCAATAAACATGCAGTTCCAGCGCTACCGAGCAATAAACATGCCGGTTCCAGCGCTACCGAGCAATAAACATGCAGTTCCAGCGCTACCGAGCAATAAACATGCCGGTTCCAGCGCTACGATCAATAAAAAATGCCTGTTCCAGCGCTACCGAGCAATAAACATGCAGTTCCAGCGCTACCGAGCAATAAACATGCCGGTTCCAGCGCTACCGAGCAATAAACATGCAGTTCCAGCGCTACAGAGTGTGGCGAGCAGCGAGGCCGAGGGACCGTGAGGGCGGGACGAGGCGGCGCTCATCAGAGAGGATGAGCGCCAGCTGCGAGCCGCAGCGATCTCGGCCCTAGCGGAGGAGCGAGGGAGTATAAAGGAGGAGCGACGACAGTGAGGGACGAGAGAGGACCAGGCCTGGACTTTATGTTGTAATTTATTTACGTTTTGTTATGTGTTGCTGCAGTCGACCGTGAGGGGCTGCAGCTTATTATTTTCATTTTGTGTTTATGTGTAGGCGGCAGTCGACCGCGAGGGGCTGCCGCCGCCATTTTATTTTGTGTTTGTTTTTTATTAAATATTTTGATTGTTCGCCGGTTCCCGCCTCCTTCTTCCCGTACAAACAACCTTTACTACACAGAGCAATAAACATGCCGGTTCCAGCGCTACCGAGCAATAAACATGCCTGTTCCAGCGCTACTGAGCAATAAACATGAGGTTCCAGTGCTACCGAGCAATAAACATGCCGGTTCTAGCGCTACCAAGCAATAAACATGCCGGTTCCAGCGCTACCGAGCAATAAACATGCCTGTTCCAGCGCTACCGATCAATAAACATGCCGGTTCCAGCGCTACCGATCAATAAACATGCCGGTTCCAGCGCTACCGATCAATAAACATGCCGGTTCCAGCGCTACCGATCAATAAACATGCGGTTCCAGCGCTACCGAGCAATAAACATGCGGTTCCAGCGCTACGATCAATAAACATGCCGGTTCCAGCGCTACCGATCAATAAACATGCCGGTTCCAGCGTTACCGAGCAATAAACATGCCTGTTCCAGCGCTACCGAGCAATAAACATGCGGTTCCAGCGCTACCGATCAATAAACATGCGGTTCCAGCGCTACCGAGCAATAAACATGCGATTCCAGCGCTACGATCAATAAACATGCCGGTTCCAGCGCTACCGATCAATAAACATGCCGGTTCCAACCCTACCGATCAATAAACATGCGGTTCCAGCGCTACGAGCAATAAACATGCCGGTTCCAGCGCTACCGAGCAATAAACATGCGGTTCCAGCGCTACCGAGCAATAAACATGCCGGTTCCAGTGCTACCGAGCAATAAACATGCGGTTCCAGCGCTACCGAGCAATAAACATGCGGTTCCAGCGCTACCGAGCAATAAACATGCCGGTTCCAGCATTACAGAGCAATAAACATGCGGTTCCAGCGCTACCGAGCAATAAACATGCGGTTCCAGCGATACCGAGCAATAAACATGCCGGTTCCAGCATTACAGAGCAATAAACATGCGGTTCCAGCGCTACCGAGCAATCAAGTAAAATTAACACAGTGTAATGTCCAGAGTCTGCAGCCATCAAAATATCACTTGATACTTTTAAAAGTGCAGTCTCGGTTGAATGACATTTGCGAAAACCAGACTGAAATTTATCAAGCAACATTTTTCCTTCAAGGAACGCATTCAACTGTTCGGCCACTACTCTCTCAAGGATTTTAGACAAAAAAGGCAGTTTAGATATAGGCCTGTAATTAGCTGGTTCAAAAGAATCCAAGTTCGTTTTTTTCAGTATGGGGCTGACAACAGCTTGTTTAAAAGGGCTAGGCACAGATCCGGTTAAAAGGGAAAGATTGATCAGTTTAACAACGTACGGTCCCACTAAGTCAAACACATTTAACAGCAATGAAGTCGGTACAACATCAAGCGGGCTTGAGGATGGTTTTACTTTTCTTAGTAAACCCTTTATATCCTCACCAGTGATGGGTGAAAAAGTATCCCAAATGTACAAGGGAGAGCAACAACAGAATGTAACCTCAGATGGGTTTATAGTAACTCTGATATCTTGTACCTTGTTTACAAAAGCGTGTAAAAACCTGTTACAATCAACCTTTGAGTGAACCGGCACTTGTGGGGCTAGAGGAGAGACAATCTTAGATATAGTATCAAACAAGACTTTGGGATTTTTCTTGTTCACAACTATAAGATTAGAAAAATAGACCGACCTGGTCTGTTTTATCATCTCATTCAGTGATGTAATAAGCTCCTTCAAGTGTAGTCTATGCACTTCAAAACTAGTTGATTTCCACAAGCGTTCTACTTTACGACACTTTCTTCTGAGAGCCAATATTTCCTCATTCATCCAGGGACAAGGATTCTTAGGGAAAGTGCTTTTACTTTTCAGGGGAGCAACATTGTTTAAAACAGATAAACAATGATTATTAAAAGACTGAAGAAATGATTCAGAGTCATTACAGTCAATGAAAGAACTAGGGTCAAATGACTCAGAAAACTTTTCAACGGTAGTTTGGTTAATAATGCGTCTTTGTAACATTGGTTTACAAGGTAGACATTCCACATTAAAAGACAAATTGAAAAATATACAACAGTGGTCTGTCACATTGATATCCATAACACTCAACTGGTCAATGTTCAGACCTAGAGAAAAAACAAGGTCCAGAGTATGGCCTTTTATATGTGTAGGACCAAAGACACACTGTTTAAAATTAAATGAATCAGTGAGTGTTAAAAACTCAGATGCTACGGTACACGAATAGTCATCAATATGGAGGTTAAAATCCCCGAGTAACAGAACATTTTCAAGCTTAATAATCGAAGATAAAAACTCAGCGAAGTGCTCTAAAAACAAACGAGCCGGACCAGGAGGTCGATAAATTAATACACAGTAGAATGAGTCAACATTTCCAACCTTAGTCATCTGTAGCTCAAAGGAGTCGAAAGGGTCTGGGTTCATCAACCTGCAGCAGAAGTGGTCCCGGTACACGAGCGCTAGTCCACCTCCTCGTCGCGACAGCCGCGGCGTCCCATACACAGAGCAGTCCGGGGGACACAGTTCGTTAAGATGAGTATACTCCATTTCTTGCTGCCAGGTCTCCGTTAGGAACATAAAGTCAATTTGTTCCTTTGTAAATAAATCGCAGAGGATGAACGCTTTGTTAGCGATGGAGCGCGCGTTAAACAAAGCAAATCGAGCTGACTGGACACCTTCAGATATGGCGTAGTTGTCACTTGCTACCCGGCATGTAACAGGACGCAAGATCCGTTCGCGCAGAGGGTGGTTTTGGGGCCGCCGAGATGGAATACACCTGAGGGACGTAGACGCACAGGGCAAGTTCCTATCCGACTCGCGAACAGAAACCAACCTCAAGCACCGCTCATCCCAGAGATGTCCTGGATCGCTTGGCCAGGGTGGTTGTCCACGTTGTTTCCTCAGCCTGGCCTGGACTCCAGCCCTGGATCCCCGCTTCCTTTTCCTGCCGCGAGGCTTTGTTAGCAACAGGTACACCGGCGATGACATGGAACATTCAAAATTTGGAGGGAAAAACTCTGTAGATTTAGCCCAGGTAGCACAAAGTACTTTCATATTCTCCTTAATGCAGAATAATGTGTGTCGATCATATTTTAAAACAGCTGAGACACAGCTAGTAGTTATCAGGGATGATAAAACAAAAAACAACACTAGAAAAAACACAAATATACGAGTATGTATAAATATACAACAAATATATAAACATGCAGTTCCAGCGCTACCGAGCAATAAACATGCGGTTCCAGCACTACCGAGCAATAAACATGTGGTTGTTCCAGCGCTACCGAGCAATAAACATGCCGGTTCCAGCATTACAGAGCAATAAACATGCGGTTCCAGCGCTACCGAGCAATAAACATGCGGTTCCAGCGCTACCGAGCAATAAACATGCGGTTCCAGCGTTACCGAGCAATAAACATGCCTGTTCCAGCATTACAGAGCAATAAACATGCCGGTTCCAGCGCTACCGAGCAATAAACATGCGGTTCCAGCGTTACCGAGCAATAAACATGCCTGTTCCAGCATTACAGAGCAATAAACATGCGGTTCCAGCGCTACCGAGCAATAAACATGCGGTTCCAGCGTTACCGAGCAATAAACATGTGGTTCCAGCACTACCGAGCAATAAACATGCGGTTCCAGCGCTACCGATCAATAAACATGCGGTTCCAGCGCTACCGAGTAATAAACATGCGGTTCCAGCACTACCGAGCAATAAACATGCGGTTCCAGCGCTACCGAGCAATAAACATGCAGTTCCAGCGCTACCGAGCAATAAACATGCGGTTCCAGCGTTACCGAGCAATAAACATGCAGTTCCAGCGCTACCGAGCAATAAACATGCGGTTCCAGCGTTACCGAGCAATAAACATGTGGTTCCAGCGCTACCGAGCAATAAACATGCCTGTTCCAGCGCTACCGATCAATAAACATGCGGTTCCAGCGCTACCGAGTAATAAACATGCGGTTCCAGCACTACCGAGCAATAAACATGCGGTTCCAGCACTACCGAGCAATAAACATGCAGTTCCAGCGCTACCGAGCAATAAACATGCGGTTCCAGCGTTACCGAGCAATAAACATGTGGTTCCAGCACTACCGAGCAATAAACATGCCGGTTCCAGCGCTACCGAGCAATAAACATGCCTGTTCCAGCGCTACCGATCAATAAACATGCGGTTCCAGCGCTACCGAGCAATAAACATGCAGTTCCAGCGCTACCGATCAATAAACATGCGGTTCCAGCGCTACCGAGCAATAAACATGCGGTTCCAGCGCTACCGAGCAATAAACATGCCTGTTCCAGCGTTACCGAGCAATAAACATGCAGTTCCAGCGTTACCGAGCAATAAACATGCAGTTCCAGCGCTACCGAGCAATAAACATGCGGTTCCAGCGTTACCGAGCAATAAACATGCGGTTCCAGCGCTACCGAGCAATAAACATGCGGTTCCAGCGTTACCGAGCAATAAACATGCGGTTCCAGCGCTACCGAGCAATAAACATGTGGTCCCAGCGTTACCGAGCAATAAACATGCGGTTCCAGCGCTACCGAGTAATAAACATGCGGTTCCAGCACTACCGAGCAATAAACATGCGGTTCCAGCGCTACCGAGCAATAAACATGTGGTCCCAGCGTTACCGAGCAATAAACATGCAGTTCCAGCGCTACCGAGCAATAATCATGTGGTTCCAGCGCTACCGAGCAATAAACATGTGGTTCCAGCGCTACCGAGCAATAAACATGTGGTTCCAGCGCTACCGAGCAATAAACATGCCTGTTCCAGCGCTACCGAGCAATAAACTTGTGGTTCCAGGGCTACCGAGCAATAAACATGTGGTTCCAGCGCTACCGAGCAATAAACATGCGGTTCCAGCACTACCGAGCAATAAACATGCAGTTCCAGCGCTACCGAGCAATAAACATGCCTGTTCCAGCGCTACCGAGCAATAAACATGCGGTTCCAGCGCTACCGAGCAATAAACATGCCTGTTCCAGCGTTACCGAGCAATAAACATGCCTGTTCCAGCGTTACCGAGCAATAAACTTGCGGTTCCAGCGCTACCGAGCAATAAACATGCGGTTCCAGCGCTACCGAGCAATAAACATGCAGTTCCAGCGCTACCGAGCAATAAACATGCGGTTCCAGCGTTACCGAGCAATAAACATGCGGTTCCAGCACTACCGAGCAATAAACATGCAGTTCCAGCGCTACCAAGCAATAAACATGCAGTTCCAGCGCTACCGAGCAATAAACATGCGGTTCCAGCACTACCGAGCAATAAACATGCGGTTCCAGCACTACCGAGCAATAAACATGCAGTTCCAGCGCTACCGAGCAATAAACATGCGGTTCCAGCGTTACCGAGCAATAAACATGTGGTTCCAGCACTACCGAGCAATAAACATGCCGGTTCCAGCGCTACCGAGCAATAAACATGCCTGTTCCAGCGCTACCGATCAATAAACATGCGGTTCCAGCGCTACCGAGCAATAAACATGCAGTTCCAGCGCTACCGATCAATAAACATGCGGTTCCAGCGCTACCGAGCAATAAACATGCGGTTCCAGCGCTACCGAGCAATAAACATGCCTGTTCCAGCGTTACCGAGCAATAAACATGCAGTTCCAGCGTTACCGAGCAATAAACATGCAGTTCCAGCGCTACCGAGCAATAAACATGCGGTTCCAGCGTTACCGAGCAATAAACATGCGGTTCCAGCGCTACCGAGCAATAAACATGCGGTTCCAGCGCTACCGAGCAATAAACATGCAGTTCCAGCACTACCGAGCAATAAACATGCAGTTCCAGCACTACCGAGCAATAAACATGCAGTTCCAGCGCTACCGAGCAATAATCATGTGGTTCCAGCGCTACCGAGCAATAAACATGTGGTTCCAGCGCTACCGAGCAATAAACATGCCTGTTCCAGCGCTACCGAGCAATAAACTTGTGGTTCCAGGGCTACCGAGCAATAAACATGTGGTTCCAGCGCTACCGAGCAATAAACATGCAGTTCCAGCGCTACCGAGCAATAAACATGTGGTTCCAGCGCTACCGAGCAATAAACATGCCTGTTCCAGCGCTACCGAGCAATAAACTTGTGGTTCCAGGGCTACCGAGCAATAAACATGTGGTTCCAGCGCTACCGAGCAATAAACATGCAGTTCCAGCGCTACCGAGCAATAAACATGCCTGTTCCAGCGCTACCGAGCAATAAACATGCGGTTCCAGCGCTACCGAGCAATCAACATGCCTGTTCCAGCGTTACCGAGCAATAAACATGCGGTTCCAGCGCTACCGAGCAATAAACATGCGGTTCCAGCGCTACCGAGCAATAAACATGCGGTTCCAGCGCTACCGAGCAATAAACATGCAGTTCCAGCGCTACCGAGCAATAAACATGCGGTTCCAGCGTTACCGAGCAATAAACATGCGGTTCCAGCGTTACCGAGCAATAAACATGCCGGTTCCAGCGTTACCGAGCAATAAACATGCGGTTCCAGCGTTACCGAGCAATAAACATGCGGTTCCAGCACTACCGAGCAATAAGATTAGATTAGATTAGATTAGATTCAACTTTATTGTCATTACACAAGTACAAGTACAAGGCAACGAAATGCAGTTTAGGTCTAACCAGAAGTGCAATAGCAGCAAGTGCAGGATATACAACGTTTGCATAAGTGCAGGACATGGATATGTACTGAGTATATATAAATATATCTATAAATAGAGAGATGGTTATTACTATAAACAGAATTTATAGTAATAACCATCTCTCTATTTATAAACATGCAGTTCCAGCGCTACCAAGCAATAAACATGCAGTTCCAGCACTACCGAGCAATAAACATGCGGTTCCAGCACTACCGAGCAATAAACATGCGGTTCCAGCACTACCGAGCAATAAACATGCGGTTCCAGCGCTACCGAGCAATAAACATGCGGTTCCAGCGCTACCGAGCAATAAACATGCAGTTCCAGCGCTACCGAGCAATAAACATGCGGTTCCAGCGCTACCGAGCAATAAACATGCGGTTCCAGCGCTACCGAGCAATAAACATGCCTTTTCCAGCGTTACCGAGCAATAAACATGCAGTTCCAGCGTTACCGAGCAATAAACATGCGGTTCCAGCGCTACCGAGCAATAAACATGCGGTTCCAGCACTACCGAGCAATAAACATGCAGTTCCAGCACTACCGAGCAATAAACATGCGGTTCCAGCGCTACCGAGCAATAAACATGTGGTCCCAGCGTTACCGAGCAATAAACATGCGGTTCCAGCGCTACCGAGCAATAAACATGCGGTTCCAGCGTTACCGAGCAATAAACATGCCTGTTCCAGCGTTACCGAGCAATAAACATGCAGTTCCAGCGTTACCGAGCAATAAACATGCGGTTCCAGCGCTACCGAGCAATAAACATGTGGTCCCAGCGTTACCGAGCAATAAACATGTGGTTCCAGCGCTACCGAGCAATAAACATGCCTGTTCCAGCGTTACCGATCAATAAACATGCAGTTCCAGCGTTACCGAGCAATAAACATGTGGTTCCAGCGTTACCGAGCAATAAACATGTGGTTCCAGCATTACCGAGCAATAAACATGCAGTTCCAGCGTTACCGAGCAATAAACATGCAGTTCCAGCGTTACCGAGCAATAAACATGCGGTTCCAGCGCTACCGAGCAATAAACATGCGGTTCCAGCGTTACCGAGCAATAAACATGCGGTTCCAGCGTTACCGAGCAATAAACATGCGGTTCCAACGCTACCGAGCAATAAACATGCGGTTCCAGCGCTACCGAGCAATAAACATGCGGTTCCAGCACTACCGAGCAATAAACATGCGGTTCCAGCGCTACCGAGCAATAAACATGTGGTTCCAGCATTACCGAGCAATAAACATGCAGTTCCAGCGTTACCGAGCAATAAACATGCAGTTCCAGCGTTACCGAGCAATAAACCTGCGGTTCCAACGCTACCGAGCAATAAACATGCAGTTCCAGCGCTACCGAGCAATAAACATGCGGTTCCAGCGCTACCGAGCAATAAACATGCAGTTCCAGCGCTACCGAGCAATAAACATGCGGTTCCAGCGCTACCGAGCAATAAACATGCCGGTTCCAGCGTTACCGAGCAATAAACATGCGGTTCCAGCGCTACCGAGCAATAAACATGCCGGTTCCAGCGTTACCGAGCAATAAACATGCAGTTCCAGCGTTACCGAGCAATAAACATGCAGTTCCAGCGTTACCGAGCAATAAACATGTGGTTCCAGCGTTACCGAGCAATAAACATGCAGTTCCAGCGTTACCGAGCAATAAACATGTGGTTCCAGCATTACCGAGCAATAAACATGCAGTTCCAGCGTTACCGAGCAATAAACATGCAGTTCCAGCGTTACCGAGCAATAAACCTGCGGTTCCAACGCTACCGAGCAATAAACATGCAGTTCCAGCGCTACCGAGCAATAAACATGCGGTTCCAGCGCTACCGAGCAATAAACATGCGGTTCCAGCGCTACCGAGCAATAAACATGCGGTTCCAGCGTTACCGAGCAATAAACATGCGGTTCCAGCACTACCGAGCAATAAACATGCGGTTCCAGCGTTACCGAGCAATAAACATGCAGTTCCAGCGTTACCGAGCAATAAACATGCAGTTCCAGCGTTACCGAGCAATAAACATGTGGTTCCAGCATTACCGAGCAATAAACATGCAGTTCCAGCGTTACCGAGCAATAAACATGCAGTTCCAGCGTTACCGAGCAATAAACCTGCGGTTCCAACGCTACCGAGCAATAAACATGCAGTTCCAGCGCTACCGAGCAATAAACATGCGGTTCCAGCGCTACCGAGCAATAAACATGCAGTTCCAGCGCTACCGAGCAATAAACATGCGGTTCCAGCGCTACCGAGCAATAAACATGCCGGTTCCAGCGTTACCGAGCAATAAACATGCGGTTCCAGCGCTACCGAGCAATAAACATGCCGGTTCCAGCGTTACCGAGCAATAAACATGCAGTTCCAGCGTTACCGAGCAATAAACATGCAGTTCCAGCGTTACCGAGCAATAAACATGTGGTTCCAGCGTTACCGAGCAATAAACATGCAGTTCCAGCGTTACCGAGCAATAAACATGTGGTTCCAGCATTACCGAGCAATAAACATGCAGTTCCAGCGTTACCGAGCAATAAACATGCAGTTCCAGCGTTACCGAGCAATAAACCTGCGGTTCCAACGCTACCGAGCAATAAACATGCAGTTCCAGCGCTACCGAGCAATAAACATGCGGTTCCAGCGCTACCGAGCAATAAACATGCAGTTCCAGCGCTACCGAGCAATAAACATGCGGTTCCAGCGCTACCGAGCAATAAACATGCGGTTCCAGCGTTACCGAGCAATAAACATGCGGTTCCAGCACTACCGAGCAATAAACATGCGGTTCCAGCGCTACCGAGCAATAAACATGCGGTTCCAGCGCTACCGAGCAATAAACATGCGGTTCCAGCGCTACCGAGCAATAAACATGCGGTTCCAATGCTACCGAGCAATAAACATGCGGTTCCAGCACTACCGAGCAATAAACATGCGGTTCCAGCGCTACCGAGCAACAAACATGCGGTTCCAGCGCTACCGAGCAATAAACATGCGGTTCCAGCGCTACCGAGCAATAAACATGCGGTTCCAGCGCTACCGAGCAATAAACATGCGGTTCCAGCGCTACCGAGCAATAAACATGCGGTTCCAGCGCTACCGAGCAATAAACATGCGGTTCCAGCGCTACCGAGCAATAAACATGCGGTTCCAGCGCTACCGAGCAATAAACATGCGGTTCCAGCGCTACCGAGCAATAAACATGCGGTTCCAGCGCTACCGAGCAATAAACATGCGGTTCCAGCGCTACCGAGCAATAAACATGCGGTTCCAGCGCTACCGAGCAATAAACATGCGGTTCCAGCTTTACAGAGCAATAAACATGCGGTTCCAGCGCTACCGAGCAATAAACATGCCTGTTCCAGCGCTACTGAGCAATAAACATGCGGTTCCAGCGCTACCGAGCAATAAACATGCGGTTCCAGCGCTACCGAGCAATAAACATGCGGTTCCAGCTTTACAGAGCAATAAACATGCGGTTCCAGCGTTACCGAGCAATAAACATGCGGTTCCAGCTTTACAGAGCAATAAACATGCGGTTCCAGCTTTACAGAGCAATAAACATGCGGTTCCAGCTTTACAGAGCAATAAACATGCGGTTCCAGCTTTACAGAGCAATAAACATGCGGTTCCAGCTTTACAGAGCAATAAACATGAGGTTCCAGCGCTACCGAGCAATAAACATGCGGTTCCAGCGCTACTGAGCAATAAACATGCGGTTCCAGCTTTACCGAGCAATAAACATGCGGTTCCAGCGCTACTGAGAGCTGCAGAGATGGCTCTTCTGGAAGGTTCTCCTCTCTCCACAGAGAAACGCTGGTTAATAATGAGGATGAGAGTAAAACAACTGTAAATGCAAGCGTTGTTTTTGATGCATGAGGTGATGAGGATGAACTGACCTGATGTTTGTGTGTGTTTGTCTCTGTCAGGAGAGAGAGTTATCTCAGCCAGAGCTGGACGGTGAGTATCAGAACATCACACCACAGGTCTGAACAGCAGCAGCGTGACACGAGTCCTGTTTTCCAGAGCTGGCCGAGGCCTTCAAGGAGTTCGACTACGATCAGGACGGATATCTGAACTACAAGGATCTGGCCGAGTGCATGAGGACGATGGGATACATGCCCACCGAGATGGAGCTGCTGGAGATCATACAACAGATCAAGATGAGGCGTGAGTGTGTGTGTGTGTGTGTGTGTGTGTGTGTGTCTGTGTGTGTGTGTGTGTGTGTGAGTGAGTGAGTGAGTGTGTGTGTGTGTGTGTGTGTGTGTGTGTGTGTGTGGATCTCGTGTCCCAGTTCACATGGTGTGTGTGTGTGTGTGTGTGTGTTCAGTCGGGGGTCTGATGGATTTCGATGACTTCTGTGAGTTAATGGGCCCCAGGATGATGGTGGAGACGGCGGATATGCTCGGCCTCAAAGAGATCAAGAGCTCCTTCAGTCAGGTCAGACACTCTAATAACAATAACAAACTCTACTGTCCAAACGTTACGGTCAGGAAGACATTAACACTTTCATTCATCAGAGACGCATTAAACGGATGAAAAGAGACAGTAAAGACATTTATAAAGTACAGAAGATTCTCTCTCTAATAAACGCTGTTCTTCTGAACTCTATTCATCACAGAATCACATCTGGTTTAGATGTTGATGATTTATTGAAAATAATAGCACTTGTAATAGTCACCAATATGGAGATCAGTGTTTACTTTTGTTGCGCTCTTGAACTTTAGTGTTTAGCTGCTGTGGCTGATATGACTGGAGTAAAGGTCATGAGATGCTAGGTGTTAGCAGAAGCACAGAGTTTAGTGATCTTAAAGATCGTGATGGGTTATACGGAGATAAAAGATCCGTTAAATACACAGGAGCTAAACCATTTAGGGCCTTATAGGTCAATAGGAACTAAATTTTCTGCATCAGAGACAGATAGCATGTTTCGTAGCTTAGCAATGTTTCTGAGGTGGAAGAAGGCTATTTTTGTAGTATTTGAAATATGATTTTCAAAAGACAAGTTGTTGTCTAATATAACACCCAGGTCTTTAAAGGGATAGTTCACCCAAAAATGAAAATGTGACATTTATCTGCTTACCCCCAGGCCATCCAAGGTGTAGGTGTGTTTGTTTCTTCAGTAGAACACAAATGGAGATTTTTAACTTCAACCGTTGCTGTGTGTCACACATAGAATGGATGTCAATGGTGATTAAATCTATTAGGGTAAAAAAAACATGCACAGACAACTTCAAATTAAACCCTGCGGCTCGTGACGACACGTGCTGCGCTTTCGGGGCTGTTGGACATGGTGTTGTATTTGAGGAAAAAAATGATATAAATACTGTTATACTGATATAAAACCAAACATGATGGGAAAAGATTGAACTTCATTAATTTGTTCATTAACAGCTGATTCTGTGTAAGATGTTGCATTACAAATAGCTGTCACTGAGAATACTTATTTCTCTGAAGTGTGTAGTTTACATCAGTCTTAAGGTTTCCAAACATAGTTATGACTGGATTTAGATGGACCATTGTGGTCTTTCTTTCACCCAGTACTGCTGAGGTGCTGTGGAATTTTTATGGCAGTCATAGACCAGGACATTAGGGATGTGGGTGAAGGGCAGAAACTGCATGTGGACCAATGAGATGTCTTGTCCTTCCTGGGCTTGGTACAAGAGCTGGTCTTTTTGGCCTCTAAGAGGTGTCTGGATGTTGTCCTAGCATCTTTATCTGATGGTGTTGGACAGTTTGTTTGTGTCAGTCCACCAAGATCCAATCAAAATGTAGCAAACCTTTGTCCACTGTTATGGACAGAGAGTGGCCTGGCCATAAACTGGGCCCTGGAATGTGCTGTCCACTACACAACTTACAGGACTTAAAGGATCTGCTGCTAACATCTTGGTGCCAGCACACCTTCAGGGGTCTAGAGGAGTCCATCAGAGACGGGTCAGGGGACCAACACAATGTTAGGTCATAATGTTATGCCTGATCGGTGTATAACGCTATATTATTTCATATATTTTCAGTATATTTACACCATATATTGATCATAAATATACAGAAATATATTTCCGCTCTGTGAGTAAAGGAGAGGAGCACTGAAGTGTTTCTGTGTGTGGTCAGTTCGACACTGATGGCGATGGGAAGATCTCTGTGGACGAGATGAAGGAGGCGGTGAAGAATCTGCTGGGAGAGAAGCTCAAGAAGGGAGAGCTGGAGGACATCCTGAAGGAGCTGGACCTCAACGGAGACGGAACCGTGGACTTCGACGGTGAGGAGACACACTCACACACACACACACACACACACACACACACACACACACACACACACACACACACACACACACACACACACACACACACACACACACATACACGTCTATATTACCAACAGGGGACCATCCCTCCACACTGACCAAGAGGGGACCTGTGTTTCAAGTCATTTTGAAGAAACAAAACTTAGATAAAAAATTTAGTTTTAAGGTCTTTTTTCATAATATAACTTCAAATAAGCATTTATTTATTTATTTTTAAACATGCCAAGAGGGGACCTGACCGATGTCTACCTATCCAACAGGGGACCTCCATAGCCTGCAATGGAGCTGTGTGTGTGAAAGGGAAGAGAGCTGGCAGTCAAGTCTGTCTTCATTATTATATATATATATAATTATATAATGTTCACACAGGCATCAGGGAACACAATGATCACACAACGGAGAAAAAGCCATGTTGTGGACATTACAGAAAAGAATTTAAGAAATTAAAAAAATCTTAAAATTAAGAATTATCTTTAAGAAATTAATTCTCTGTTGTGTCTTCATACTTACAGTATATGATCCGTCCACATCTCTCATTTAAGCTTATTTTCAAGAACACCAACACTGTAAAAAAAAATCAGGTCTCCAATTGAAAATGTTCTAGTGACCGATCACATCTAAATTTTTTAGTTGGCCAAATTGAATTTCTTGAATTTTAATTGAATTAAAGTGCATCAATTTACAGAAATTAAATTTGGCCAACTGAAAAATTTAGATGTGATCGCTCACTAGAACATTTTCAATTGGAGACCTGATTTTTTTTTACAGTAAAGGTATTTCAATGTGTGATTTATTTTTAATTAAAACATAGTTTCTGCTCTCTAAAATCCCCAAAAATGTCCTTTGTTTTTGAGATTTTTAGAGTTAGATTTGATTTCTTGCACCAATAAAAAAATAAATAAATATAGGACTGGACAAGCAGAAATTGTTCTTTAAGGTAATAATCACAGGTAATCACTTTATATAGTAAATAATGATTATGTTAAACACAATGGCTCGGTCCCCTGTTAGATAGTAAATCACGACACCAGTGTGTTTGCGTTGTCATTTCTTGCCATCTTAAACACACTGTAGATATTTAGAGTTTTTATAGCAATAACTGAGTTTTAAGAGTTAAACAGAGGTGTCAAAAGTATTCGCATTCATTACTCAAGTAGAAGTATAGATACTAGGGTTTAAAAATACTTTTGTAGAAGTTGAAGTATCAACTCAAGCTTTTTACTCAAGTAAAAGTGTAAAAGTACTGGTTTCAAAACTACTTAAAGTATAAAAATAAAAGTAATGTAAGGGAAAAAAATGCCATTAAAGGGGTAGTTCACCCAAAAATGAAAATTCTGTCATAATTTACTCACCCTCAAGTACTTCCAACCGGTATGAGTTTCTGTGTTCTGAAGATATTTTGAAGAATGTTTGTAACCAAGCCGATAGAGCAACCATTGACTGCCATAGTTGGGGAAAAATGCTATGGCAGTCAATGGTTGCTCTATCTGCTTGGTTACAAACATTCTTCAAAATATCTTCAGAACAAAGAAACTCAAACAGGTTTGGAACAACTTGAGGGTGAGTAAATGACGACAGAATTTTCATTTTTGGGTGAAGTATCCCTTTAAGGAAAAAATATTTGGCCGCGCCACAGTGTATACCCCACCTCCTCAAAAAAAAAAAATGTTTCTAAAGGCCATAATGACTATAATGTTATATTAAAAAGTTAATGTTGAAATGTTTTAGATGTATAGGCTACCTGTTTCAGCTGCATATATTCCCATTGAAAATGAACGCATTTTAGGACAATGCAAATACATTAAAGAACCATATGTGTACTGAGCAAAAAATCTAAATTCAGAGACATGTTATCAATAACCATTATTTGAATGTGTGATCAGTGTGGCCAGATTGGGTCGACAATTTCCAGCCCAAAAACTCACCAAATGTACATTTATATGCAAAAAATGGTTATTGATAACATGCCTCTGAATTTTGACTTTTTGCACCTTTACAATACTTATAAGCAACTAGTCACTCCAAGAAAAATCCCAAAACTTTAACTGCCAAAATAATGTGATATTATTATTTTATTGCCATACCAATCAATGTTGATAAGTTACCATTTTATCTCCTTAAAACATAACATTGATGATAAAAAAATCTATTTCCCAGTAAAATGGATCAAATATGACTATATGTCCAAGTAGAAACTGTCAAAACGGCATTCCCTCAGAAAAACACAATTTATGTGCAAAAAGTGCCCAATATAGAGATTGGAAAAAGCAATGTAATAAACAGGCATTTCACACTTTAATGCTCACACCACTTTCAAAATGCGTAATTCATTGATACTGTACAATAATCCGCCAACAAAAAATAACAATGCGTTTACCATTGTGTTGCACTTTGCGTTCACAAAACTACAGTATGTCTTTCGTGAAGTACATGGCACACGCACAGTCAGAACGGATTAATGGTTGATTTAAACCTCTTTCAACAGCTGTCGGGGTTGAGTTGCAGATGTCCTAAGTGTGTGTATATATGATGATGGACTGGAGTCATGGTTATATTTATAAAGAGTCTTCGAGTCACAGGTGTAATTCACGTTTGAGAGTTGAGTCACTCTCCCACTCTTTACTGTAGATACAACTTACTGTATATTTATGCCACTGGCATAGCGATCACTGGAATATACAGCTACGAGTCATCGCGCTAAAAACCCGGCTAAAGTCATGAATGAGCACGTCTGCCTGCTGATCGCTGATTGGCTGAAAGTGCGTGCTCGTCGGCGAGAACCTGCCCTATCTGGCAACATGGTGTGTGATTTGTGCAGGTGCAGGCGTGATTGATCGCGTACAACCCAATAGGGTGTCGGAATGGTTTGTGTTTATCCTTCTCATCCAACCACAATCAAATTCACTCCATCCGGATGGCACTATTTATCTGGATAGTTTTTTTTTTAAGACAAGCCGGAATGACCAAGATGGCGGCGCGAGTAGATCGCGAGGCTCAGCGTCTCTCCAGATTCTGCAATTTTGCGGTATTTTTCTTGCTCATCTCGGGTCTGTTCGTACAGAACAGTTGTGCTTTTACATCGTACACCCGTTGTGAGCTTTTGGATATTGGTTTGCGAATTTCCGACAGTTTTATGGACAATCTTCAACTCCTTCCTGAGATCGCTAGGACGCCCGAGGCGATGCGCTCTGCCCGGCCGGGCGGAAGTGCTAGAAGGCGGCGCTGTGATCGTAAACAAAGGCGGGGTAAGCGTGGAGGTCTAAGAGCTAAGCTAAGGCTAACTCCTTACCGGCTCTCTTTACCCAGCATTTTCCTTGCCAATGTACGATCGCTAGTGAACAAAATGGAGGAGATTCGACTCAGCATTACACACAGTAAGAAACTTTTGAACTGTAACGTCCTAATCTTCACTGAAACCTGGTTAAACAGCGGAATACCGGACACCGCTATTGAGCTAGCGGGACGCCACACACTCCGGGCGGATAGAACACTAGATGGCTCCGGGAAGAGCAGAGGGGGTGGATTGTGCATTTATATTAACAAAGCTTGGTGCACAAACTCTGCTATTGTTGGGAGTCATTGTTCAGCTAACCTGGAGTTTCTCATGGTTAAATGTAGACCGTTTTATCTACCGCGGGAGTTCACCTCCACTATTATCACTGCAGCCTATATTCCTCCGGATGCTGATGCCAAGCTTGCTATGAAAGAACTTCACGCAGCCATCAGTAAACAACAGACTGATCACCCGGAAGCTGCGTTTATTGTTGCAGGTGACTTTAATCACACAAACTTAAAGTCAGTGCTACCCAAGTTTCACCAGCATGTTTCCTGCCACACCAGAGGAAACAAAACCTTAGACCATGTTTACACAAACATGGCTGGCGCTTACGTTGCGACACCCCTCCCCCACCTGGGACAGTCAGACCATATCTCTTTGTTTCTCACCCCCAAATATTCACCCCTCATCAACCGTGTGAAGCCATCAATAAAGACCATCAAGGTGTGGCCTGCGGGGGCAGACTCCACACTCCAGGAAAGGTTTCTAAACACAGACTGGAGTATGTTTGCTTCTCAAGCCACCAGTGGCGCTCACACGGACATTGACTCATTCACTTCCTCTGTATTGGATCATATCAATACCACCATCGACAGTGTTACAACCCAGAAACAGATCACCACATACCCTAATCAGAAGCCTTGGATGAACAGGGAAGTTCGACTCCTGCTGAAGTCACGCAATACTGCCTTCAGATCAGGAGATGCACAAGCCTACAGCACATCCAGAGCAAACCTGAAGAGGGGCATCAAAAAGGCCAAGCACTGCTACAAGCTAAAGATAGAGGGTCACTTTTCCAACTCTGACCCTCGACGCATGTGGCAGGGCATTCAGGCCATCAGCGACTACAAACCCCCCCACTCCACCCCCGCAGCCACTGATGTCAACTTCCTGAACGAGCTAAATTACTTTTATGCTCGTTTTGAAAGAGACAACAGAGAAACTGCCACCAAGCTCAAACCCTCAGCTGACCACCCACCAATCACACTCTCCACCACAGATGTCTGCAAGGCACTGAGCCGGATCAGCGCACACAAGGCTGCTGGACCAGACAACATCCCTGGACGTGTGCTCAGGGCATGTGCGGAGCAGCTCGCTGGGGTTTTTACAGACATTTTCAACCTGTCTCTTGCCCAAGCAGCTGTACCGACATGCTTTAAACGCACTTCCATTGTGCCAGTGCCGAAAAGCTCAAGCCCGAGGTGCCCTAATGACTACCGCCCTGTAGCACTCACACCCATCGTTATGAAGTGCTTTGAGCGGCTGGTCCTGGAGCACCTAAAAGACTCTCTACCATCCACATTGGACTCACACCAGTTTGCCTATCGTAGCAATAGGAGCACAGAGGATGCCGTTTCCATGGCACTGCACTCTGTGCTCACTCACCTGGACAATAAAAACACTTACGCACGTATGCTGTTTGTTGACTTCAGCTCAGCATTCAACACTGTCATCCCATCCAAGTTGATTGCCAAACTTGGAGACCTGGGCATCAACACTTCAATGTGTAACTGGATTTTGGACTTCCTAACTGACAGACCCCAGAATGTTCGATCAGGATCCACCTGCTCCACGTCCATCACACTCAACACTGGCGTACCACAGGGCTGTGTGCTAAGTCCGTTTCTCTACTCCCTCTTCACCTCCGACTGCAAGCCTGTGTATGGATCTAATTCCATCGTCAAGTTTGCGGACGACACTACGGTGATTGGGCTCATCAGCAACAACGATGAGACTGCCTACAGGGAGGAGATCCAGCACCTGGCCACATGGTGCGCTGATAATAACCTGCTCCTCAACACCACCAAAACGAAGGAGCTCATCGTGGACTTCAGGAAGGAGTCAAGAGGCACACACGACACCATCCACATCAATGGAATGGCTGTTGAGCGTGTCTCCAGTTTCAAGTTCCTGGGGACCCACATCTCGGCGGACATGTCGTGGACGACCAACACCTCCAGCCTGGTCAAGAAGGCTCACCAGCACCTCTTCTTCCTGAGGACACTGAGGAAGAATCAGCTCTCCTCGGCTATCCTGGTGAACTTCTATCGCTGCGCAATAGAAAGCATCCTGACCAACTGTGTCGCAGTATGGTATGGGAGCTGCTCTGTTGCGGAGCGCAAGGCACTGCAGCGGGTGGTGAAAACTGCCCAGCGCATCACAGGGACTCCACTGCCTGCCATCGAGCACATCCAGAGGAAACGCTGCCTGCATCGAGCTCGCAGCATCCTCAAGGACTCCTCTCACCCAGCCCACAGACTGTTTTCTCTCCTGCCCTCCGGCAGGCGTTTCAGGATTCTCCGGACCAGAACCAGCAGACTTAAGAACAGTTTTTTCCCCAGAGCTGTCTCTTTATTGAACTCAAACCCCCGTTGATCCACTTCCCTCATAAACTGCTAACTCTCCTACCTCACATCCACCTTCACTTTGTTATTTGCACTACCGACTGTTTATCACAGTAACAACTGTTTACATATGCATCTTGCACTGCCATATCTTAACTGGATTATGCTCATTTGCACTGCCGACTGTATTTATAGTACCAATGTTTACATTTGCATTTTGCACCGTACTTCTAACTGTAATATGCAACCACTTTCCACTGCACTTTACACTTTTTTTTTTTCCGGATAGCTCTGTCCATAATTTATTGCACTACCCTAATCCACTGCTATATTCCTCATATTAGCCTAACATATTATTGTATACCTCTATCTGTAAAATTCTGTTTATAGTAATAGCCATCTGTATATTATATTCATAGTACATATTCACCTGTAAATTCTGTTTATAGTAATAGCCATCTGTATATTTATTCACTGTACATATTCACCTGTAAATTCAGTTCTGTTTATAGTAAGACAACTCTCTATTTATACATATTTATATATATTCAGTACATATCCATGTCCTGCACTTACGCATCCATTGTATATCCTGCACTTGCTGCTATTGCACTTCTGGTTAGACCTAAACTGCATTTCGTTGCCTTGTACTTGTACTTGTGTAATGACAATAAAGTTGAATCTAATCTAATCTAATAGAAAAATGCCGAAATGGAATAGGAGTAACGATACTATTAAAATCTAAGGAGTAGAAAGTACAGATAATTGCTTGAAAATGTAAGGAGTAGAAGTATAAAGTAGGCTGAAAAATAATTGCTCCAGTAAAGTATAGATACTCAAAATTCCTACTTAAGTAAGGTAACGAAGTATTTGTACTTCGTTACTTGACACCTCAGGAGTTAAATCAAGCAGAAATATTTCTCTAATGTATTAATTGCAGATCATCTTTGAATAATGATTATGTTAAACACAATGACTCTGTCCCCAGTTAGATAGTAAATCACGACACCAGTGTGTTTGCTTTGTCATTTCTTCATCTCAAACACACTGTAGATATTCACTGTATATATCGAGATAACTCAATTTTATTGTGACTTGCATTAAAATGTTTATCCGTCTCAATTAAATTATGTGAACTGAATGACTTTTAACATTGACACTTTAGTTGTTTAACCAACTGATGATTTTCAACTCAGCAATCAACACACAACTGAGTTTTGACCTCCAAAATCGTATTATAGTGTATTGTTATGGTAAGTATTGGTGTTTTATGTTTTAAATCAAGCAGAAATCACTCTTTAAGGAAACAATTGCAGGTCACACTTTATACAGTGAACATGATTTCCTTAAATTGACTTAAGTCCCCTATTGGATGGTAAAACACAACGCCTGTTTGATTGCTTTGCCATTTCTTGCCATCACAAACACACTGTAGAGATTTTGAAGGTCATAACTAAATTTTTTGGTGACTTGCATGAAAATTTTCATCCGTCTCAATTAAATTATGTGAACTGAATGTCTTTTAACATTGACACTTTAGTCGAAGATTTTCAACTGAACAATCAACACACAACTGAGTTTTGACCTCCAAAATCTTTTTTAAAATGTATATTAAATTTAAATTAAAAATATACATTTTCTTTACAAAACAAGTTTGACTCTCTACTGCTTATTCATTATTGTTTATGTAACATGGTCCATGTTTACATTACAGTATAAAATTGTTCCTAAGTTTTCCCCTTTTATATAGATGGTAATGACTAAATATCCTCGCACACCGAAATTTTCACACGTTAAAAAAAATATCAAGCACGTTTACACACAGCCTCTGGAACTTTCCTTCGTCATAAAAAAAAATCTGATCAGGTTCAGTTTTCTGCATTTTTCGCATCCATAGCAAGCATTTAAAGAGGGGTTTCAAATTTCTGTGTTATTCATTTTTGTGTTAAAATTTTGAACATAAGTTGAACAGTTTAAAAAAGAAAGTGTGAACCTTCAAATTAGCCATTATAGTTCATAAAGTTTTGCTGGCGTTTGTATCTAATTGAGAAAAGAATGAATGTAAATTGAAAGATGTCGTCATTGAACGCATTTTGTGCCAAAGCAAATAAATGATCCACAGTTTAGCCACATAGGCTGATCCCTGAGTGAAGACGAAGAGTTTTGAAAAAGTGATGAGTATTCAGAAATGTGACCTAGCAGATGTTTAAAAAACCCTGTAATATCACTATTAGTAAGGGATCACTGTATAATATCAGTCTTTAAATGTGAGATATTTAAAGTGAACCTAAAGTATACTTGCAATAGTGTGATTTTAGCACAATTAAATATACTTAATGGATGTTTCGCAAAAGCGTTGTTTAGTGATATTGCGTCCTTGTGTTCCTGCTCTACGTCATCATCAACTGTCGAAGTTCAATTACAATACTCAAGAACACATGTACAGAGGATGCACAAAAGTACCCGGATGTTATAAGATATATGAGTATATGAAAACAATGTCTACAATAATATGAAATAAATGTTTTAATAGGTTATGTTTGTGGTTATTTTGTGTTAGCCACTATGTAATATGCTGGGATGGTTAGTTGAGCAACAAGTTCGCAGCACATCTCAATTTCTGTTCTGTGTCCTCACAAACTTCTGAGCTCGTTCTTTCAAGATCACATAGCAAGACTGGTCTCCACGAAATCACAAGTCCCTTCTTTGCATTCCCAGAATTGCGAAACAGCCATCATTAAGAAATGTGCACTGTGCAATAAAGGAGTACTCCAAGAATAATTATAATATTTATACCAGTAAGTCTCATGCAGGTCACTAGGGTTTACAATATTTGATGCTTTAATACTATCCAAAAAAATTGTTACGGCCATTTCACACTGAACGCGACAATGTGAGGTGAATCATTGATGAATGGAGGTTTAACACCGAACGCCACTCAAACCATCATCGAGGACTTGCTATGATTATATAATAGACAGACATGCATTATTTCTAGTGATTTATGATTGTAATATAATTGACCGATCCAGAGCGAATGCGATCTCTGACTCATAACACTCACACACGTGGAAGAAATGAACAGTTCTCTTCTGATAGCATATAATTCAGTGGAAAAATAAGTAAACTTGAGAATTACATATGGCATATCTTGCTTTATTATGCTGAGATTGATCGAGCCTGGTATAAATAACTCCATACAGATCTATTGTTTTACAAAAATAATCTATTGTTTACAAAAGGAGAAAATGTGTGTACTTTAATGTAAACTTGGACCATGTGACATAAACTGAAGTTAACAGCAGCAAATATACTATAATGCTGACTGTTGTTAGTGTTTTTTGCTGTATAAGTTAAAAGTGTATATGTTGGGTGAATCCTCATTGTGTTCTGGAAGAATGAGTTGATTTAAGACATCAATGAAGTGTTTTGGTAGTTTTAGCACATTTTGAACGTGAAATTAACTGCTTTGCTAAGAATAGAGAAAGGTGTCCTAGCGATTGTAGCTGAGAGATAGACGTCAAACAGACTCAAACAAAGACCCAGAATTCTGTGGTGTTACAGTGCTGTAAATGGCTGCTGTAAGGTTTCTTTATGAAATAACAGGCACAATGGCAAAGATATTTCTGCAAAAACTCCAAAGTAATGTTCGGTTGCAGTGAGAAAGTCACAAGAGACAACTAAAAAACCTCATGCGTGTATTTAGCCTAGTGTAGATCAGTTTGCTTACACATCCCCCAAACTCCATTTACATATGAATACAGGAAAGGCCAAAGCCATTGTCTCACAGGTGAGGAATAGGCCTTACAGAGCTGTTACACCCATGTCACAGACACAAACTTCTCATCCAAACTAGAGAAGACGCTGGGATTTACCTGGGAAAATTAAATCAATGTACACTTTTTCCAATCCCTACGACACATTTTGTGCATCAAATATTGTAAACCCTAGTGACCTGCGTGAGACTTACTGGTATAATTATTATAATTATTCTTGGAGTACTCCTTTATTGCACAGTGCACATTTCTTAATGATGGCTGTTTCGCAATTCTGGGAATGCAAAGAAGGGACTTGTGATTTCGTGGAGACCAGTCTTGCTATGTGATCTTGAAAGAACGAGCTCAGAAGTTTGTGAGGACACAGAACAGAAATTGAGATGTGCTGCGAACTTGTTGCTCAACTAACCATCCCAGCATATTACATAGTGGCTAACACAAACATAACCTATTAAAACATTTATTTCATATTATTGTAGACATTGTTTTCATATACTCATATATCTTATAACATCCGGGTACTTTTGTGCATCCTCTGTACATGTGTTCTTGAGTATTGTAATTGAACTTCGACAGTTGATGATGACGTAGAGCAGGAACACAAGGACGCAATATCACTAAACAACGCTTTTGCGAAACATCCATTAAGTATATTTAATTGTGCTAAAATCACTCTATTGCATATACCTATATACTTATATACTTTAGGTTCACTTTAAATAACTCACATTTAAAGACTGATATTATACAGTGATCCCTTACTAATAGTGATATTACAGGGTTTTTTAAACATCTGCTAGGACACATTTCTGAATACTCATCACTTTTTCAAAACTCTTCACTCAGGGATCACATCAGCCTATGTGGCTAAACTGTGGATCATTTATTTGCTTTGGCACAAAATGCATTCAATGACGACATCTTTCAATTTACATTCATTCTTTTCTCAATTAGATACAAACGCCAGCAAAACTTTATGAACTATAATGGCTAATTTGAAGGTTCACACTTTCTTTTTTAAACTGTTCAACTTATGTTCAAAATTTTAACACAAAAAATGAATAACACAGAAATTTGAAACCCCTCTTTAAATGCTTGCTATGGA
>JARQWZ010006469.1:5000-40000 GCA_033150135.1 Gobio occitaniae
CAGTAGGCCATATCAGGTTAAGCTTTATTTTTTAATTTCAGTTAGCATTTGTGACAAAAATGACCACAAAAAAAAGAATAATTAAAGAGTGAAAAAATTAATAATAGACTTACAATTATTTAAGCTATTTAAATAGTTATTCTTTTACAATATTTTGAAGCATAGCATGCTTTTTTTAGTCAAGTGCATTAACTGTGAAAGCCCTAACTTCTGTATTTTAGTTATTTTTGCCGCCTGCAAAATCTCCATCTTCTAACACATCAACTCTGAGGACGAAATGTTCACTTGCTGCTTAATATATCCCACCCACTAACAGAGATCATCAGAGTTATTCACCTGGTCATAATGTTATGCCTGATACACACACAACAGTTAGTTCTGGTTCCCGTATCTGATTGGCTGAGAGGCTTTTCTCTACTAATCTCCATTGTGAGCCGCTGGTCTCCCTCCGCCCTGCCGGATCTACACTGGCCGTGATTGGCTCCTCATATGAGGATAGTTGGCTCTTGAGGGCCAGGGCGTGACCTCTGACCTCGGGTCAGCTGACAGACGGACACTCACACTCCTTCATCATGCCGATGTCCACGCAGCGCTTTAGACGGCAGGCCTGGCAGTGGCGCCGGTTGTCTTTGGTGATGGTGCAGTTTCCACTGAACGGGCAGGTGAAGCTGGCCTTACGCTTCATACTGCGCCTGAGAAATATCACACATATCACAGATATATGAGAAATATGACAGATATGAGATATATGACAGATATGAGATATGACAGATTTGAGAGATATGAGATATGACAGATATGAGATATGACGGATATGAGATATGACAGATATGACAGATATGAGATATATGAGATATGACAGATATGAAATATGACGGATATGAGATATGACAGATTTGAGATATGAGAGATATGAGATATATGAGATATGACAGATATGAAATATGACGGATATGAGATATGACAGATTTGAGATATGAGAGATATGAGATATGACAGATATGAGATGAGAGATATGAGATATGACAGATATGAAATATGACGGATATGAGATATGAGAGATATGAAATATGACGGATATGAGATATGATATATGACAGATTTGAGATATGAGAGATATGAGATATGAGAGATATGACAGATATGAGATATGAGATATGACAGATATGAGATATGAGAGATATGAGATATGACAGATATGAAATATGACGGATATGAGAAATGAGAGATATGACAGATATGAGATATGATATATGACAGATTTGAGATATGAGAGATATGAGATATGACAGATATGAGATATGACAGATATGAGATATGAGAGATATGAGATATGTATGGAAGGCCGTTTCAGCATAAAAACGTTCCAGCGTTACTCGTCGTAATTATATTTTTACTAGTAACAATTAAATTAAAGAGCTCTGCAATTGTATTCTTACTAGTAACAACTGAATTGTAGAGCTCTTTAATTCAGTTTTTACTAGTAACAATTCCAATTAGAGAGCTCTACAATTCATTTATTACTAGTAAAAATTCAATTGCAGAGCTCTATAAATCAGTTCTTACTAGTACAAATTACAATTAGAGAGCTCTACAATTGTATTATTACTAGTAAGAACTTGTATTCATTAGATGCAAAACAGATTTGCGATTACACCCATTTCCCTCAGCAAATCCCGCCTGCGGTGCTACACTTCAAAATAAAAGTCCCATTAGACAACTTGGATAGCGATATAGCTATATTTTGCAATTGAAACTTAAATCTTTATACTCTAAAAATTATTAAAGCGCAAAGAAAACATGTGTCTCTTTGCTACTGGTCCTGGTAATGATATAGTTTACCAGACAAAATATAATCTATTTTTGGTGTTTATTATGCACGGTAACATGTTTGCAGATATTGAGCTACATATAGGCTAAGTATTAGGCTAGCCGTCACTCCGACACACTCCCGGCGCTATGGGCGGGCCTTAGGGGGCCGGGCCCGCCCACAGAGCTTCAGTGCCCCCCCTCCATCAAATTTACATTTAAAAATTATTTTAAAAATAATAATAATTTACGTGTAGTATTTATATATTTATTGATGTGTGTATTTAAGTGTAATATTTGACTCATAATCTTTTTTAAAAAAACACCCGCGAAGTTTGACTGATTGTTTTGGGGACACTACATTTTTCAACTAAACATCGAAATACATCTAAATAATAAAATAAATTAACCATTTAAACTAAATTACTGATCAAATTATTGATCTAAAGCCCACACTGTCACTGTATGATACTTGAAATTTTTCCAGAATGGCTATACAGCTGAATAAAATTATGCTGCATTATTTTCCTGTTTAACACTGTAAAGCTGCTTTGAAACAATCTACATTGTTAAAAGCGCTATATAAATAAAGTTGACTTGACTTGACAAAAAAGGGGTTTCCCGCTGACCCGCTCGTACGGCAGCATCTCTGTAAAGTTATAGCGAAGTGACGTGCGCTCGGTTTTGTCTAAGCTAGCTAGCCAGGTTAAATTTAAATTAATCGTGAAAGTAAAAATATTAAAATATGGATATACGAAGCTTTTTCAAATCATCAGCTTTGAATGGAAGAAAGGGAAGAAACTGACACCTGTGGCGCCTGAAACACCTGCTACAACGACAGAAGGTGGTGGAGCCTCGGCTAGCAGCACCAGTCATGATCCAAGCTATGTTTTTTTTTATGAGATTCCACTCCCAAAAACGTCGACTTCAGCTGTATTAAGAACGTGAGTAGGGCAGTTAGTTTTATTACTCTTCTTAAGTTGCACCAGCTGTGGTGTAAATTATACATTTGACACTAGCCGTGTTTACATTACCCTTCAAATTGCGCAAATTGAAATTGCGAATTGAAAATATTTCGAAATAGTTTTTTATCGATATTTAGATAATAGCGCAAAACAGCTGCGCAAATCTGTAAAGGAAACGCAGCTACTGATATGCTATAGGTGTGTGAGTGTGTCGTAGTTGATTATGCATGGTTGATTTAATACTTAACTTGAGATTTGTGACTATTAGGCTGTTATTAGGAAGTTGGCTTATAGCATGCTGTGTTCACGGAACAATGCAGACCAAGGCTATAACTGTAACATGATATCTTCAGTAACCGAAATATGAGTGGGCAATAGGCTAATTGTAGTTAGGATATTGAAATCGCCGTGAAACTGTTGTAGCAATAGTTGGTTGTTGTCCTATAGAAAAATGTATTGGATGTCATAATTAGGCCCCCCCAAGAATATTAAATGCCCGTCCATTGATTTGCTTCTGCCGCCGGCTCTGCTCCGACATAATGAGATTTAAAATGTATTTCTCTCTTTTTTTATCCATCATGTTTGTTTTAATTACCCAATAACTACTATATATGAAATATAAGTATGAGAGAAAAATAATGATTACAATTTTTTTAATATTATATATAATAAGACATTTTTTTTTAAATATTATATACACCCAAAAAGTGTGGACTGTGGAATAGCCTACCGTAGGTTGGAAGGAGATATATTTAAATAGGCTAAACCTATTCTGGCTTTAAATCGTTCCAATTTTCTTGTAGCCTAAAATGTTTTTTTTTATTTTATTCTCATGACCAAACAAACAAATACAAGCCCAAATTAGGGGTATGCAATATTGACAAAAAAATATAGGCTACATATATTTTGGGGGATTTTTCTTGACAAGGATAAGATGATATCTTGCTAATTTTGGGGCTTTTTTTTGTTTTAGGCTTGTCTAAAACCACCAGTAGGTGGCAGCCCAAGTCTGTCTTAATGAGTGATTCATTGAATCATTCATTCAAATGATTCGTTCACACTTTAAGAAAAATTTGCTTTTCATTATTCCCATATTACACTGTATGATTTCAGAAAATAATGTTTTTAATAATGTCTAAATTTGTTCAAAACAATCACTTTAATAAAGTTTGTACAATTTTTGATACATAAAATAATTCATTTTTATTCAATAAATATGTTCATTTTAAAAATACAGAAACTATATGATTACTTATATTATTTTACCCAAAATACCTTACTTTTACACATTTTCCATTACTTGTGCTTTTGCATTACCTTGAACAAAACTGAAAAACATTAACAAGACCTTTGTATCTAAATTTATTCAATCATTTTATAAATTCTCATTTGCCACATAAACTACAACATTAAAAAACCACCTATTTAATATAACATTAAATATTACATCAAATTAGCGCCAAATCAACTTTGTATTGCAGACCTCTGCATTTCTATTCATCATTAAAAATATATGTAGCCTATATTTTTTTGTCAATATTGCATACCCCTAATTTGGGCTTGTATTTGTTTGTTTGGTCATGAGAATAAAATAAAAAAAAACATTTTAGGCTACAAGAAATTTGGAACGATTTAAAGCCAGAATAGGTTTAGCCTATTTAAATATATCTCCTTCCAACCTACGGTAGGCTATTCCACAGTCCACACTTTTTGGGTGTATATAATATTTAAAAAAAATGTCTTATTATATATAATATTAAAAAATTTGTAATCATTATTTTTCTCTCATACTTATATTTCATATATAGTAGTTATTGGGTAATTAAAACAAACATGATGGATAAAAAAAGAGAGAAATACATTTTAAATCTCATTATGTCGGAGTGACGGCTAGCCTAATACTTAGCCTATATGTAGCTCAATATCTGCAAACATGTTACCGTGCATAATAAACACCAAAAATAGATTATATTTTGTCTGGTAAACTATATCATTACCAGGACCAGTAGCAAAGAGACACATGTTTTCTTTGCGCTTTAATAATTTTTAGAGTATAAAGATATGAATTAATGTAGTTTAAGTTTCAATTGCAAAATATAGCTATATCGCTATCCAAGTTGTCTAATGGGACTTTTATTTTGAAGTGTAGCACCACAGGCGGGATTTGCTGAGGGAAATGGGTGTAATCGCAAATCTGTTTTGCATCTAATGAATACAAGTTCTTACTAGTAATAATACAATTGTAGAGCTCTCTAATTGTAATTCTTACTAGTAAAAATATAATTACGACGAGTAACGCTGGAACCATTTTATGCTGAAACGGCCTTCCATAATATGACAGATATGACAGATATGAGATATGAGATGACAGATATGAGATTATGAGAGATATGAGATATGACATATGAGATATGAGATTATGAGAGATATGAGATATGAGAGATATGAACATCACTGACAGGAGGAAAAGTATCAGTACCGCAAGAGATCCGCTCAAACTGCTGACACTCGAGGAAATGCCAATATAATTGAGCTCAAAATAACAACAATTAATAATTATATGTCATAAATATGAACAATTATGTATTTTTCTAATCCACAAATATATAAAATAATATATTAATCAATTAAACTGTTATTATAATTGTTTATATTAATACAATTTTTAAATATATAGGATTTGAAAATAATATTTAAAAAACAAATGTAAGCATGTATAATATGATAAATATATATATATATATATATAAATATTAACATATGATTTTATGATGTATATACACACACATTTGTATTCTCTATGAATTGTTATTATAATTGTTTATAGTTATAAAACATATATAGCATTTTAATATAATACATATGTATATTTAAAAAACAAATATATGTATGTATGCATAATATGATATATATGAAATTGTTGTTAAAATTGTTTAAATACAAATATATATGATTTTAATATAATATTTATGTATGCATGTATAATGAGAAAAAAGAAGAAAATATACATATACTATTATATAATATAAATATTACATATAATCAAGGTCAAAATAACAAAATAAATAATAATATGTAATAAATATGAAAAATTATGTATTTTTCTAATCCACAAATATATAAAATAATATATAAATTAATTAAATTGTTTTTATAATTGTTTATATTAATAATTTTAAATATAAATATATAGGTATATTTTAATACATACATTTATAGTTTTTCATATATATATCTCTACACATACAAATACATAACATATAGTCTCTAATCCATAAATGTATAAAATAATATATATAAATAAATAAAAATGTTATCATATTAATACACATAAGCACAGTATTAAAGTCATGTTTATATTGTTATTATATATCAGTGTATGATCGGGTTGAGCCAGTAAACTATGGAAATATGAATCTGTGTCTGAACACCCCTGTGTGCCACATCATCATAAGCTCATATGAGTGTTTACGACTGTTATGATCATGGATTTATTACTGTAACAGTAGCTCTGGTGTTTTAGGAGTTACTATGGTTACTGAGGGATAATCCGGATCCTTCGCCTGCGTAAACACACACACACACACACACACACACACACACACACACACACACACACACACACACACACACACACACACACACACACACACACGTTTGTTTTTGTGAAATGTGAGGACATTCCATAGGCGTAATGGTTTTTATACAGTACAAACCGTATTTTCTATCCCTTTACACTGTCCCTAAACCTACCCATCACACACACACACACACACACTGCCCCTGCACCTACCCATCACACACACACACACACACACACACACACTGCCCCTGCCCCTAAACCTACCCATCACACACACACACACACACACACACACACACACACACACACACACACACACACACACACTGCCCCTGCACCTACCCATCACACACACACACACACACACACACACACACACACTGCCCCTAAACCTACCCATCACACACACACACACTGCCCCTAAACCTACCCATCACACACACACACACACACACACACACTGCCCCTAACCCTACCCATCACACACACACACACACACACACACACTGCCCCTAAACCTACCCATCACACACACACACACACACACACACTGCCCCTAACCCTACCCATCACACACACACACACACACACACACACACACACACACACACACACACACACACACACACACACACACACACACACACACACACACACACACACACACACACACTGCCCCTAAACCTACCCATCACACACACACACACACACACACACACACACACTGCCCCTGCCCCTAAACCTAGCCCTCACAGGAGACTGTGCAGTTCACTTTCTGTGAAAAAAAAATTGTTCTGTGTGATTTATAAGCATTTTGAAAAGTGAGGACATGGGGAACGTCCTCATATTTCACCCTCTTTTTGTAACAGACAGACAGACAGACACACACACACACACACACACACACACACACAGACACAGGCACACACACACACACACACACACACACACACAGAGACAGACACGCACACACACACACACACACACACAGAGAGACACACACACAGACACACACAGACACACACACACCCAGACACACACAGAGACACAGGCACACACACACAGAGAGACACACACACACAGACACACACTTAGACAAAAATACACACACACACCCATCCTGAATAAAAGCAAACACACACACACACACACACACACACAGAGCCCTTGTTTACACACCTGTACACACATAAACAAACTAACTGATCCGAGCCAAACTGTCAGATTATTATAAACAGTGGGCGTTCTCATAGCTCATATTTCCTCATAAACACCAGAGATCTCGTCTTATATCAGTGTTACATCAGTGATGTGTAGAAATCTGATAGAATCTGATAGAAAACTGAACATTTTGAAAAAAAAAAATTCTTTTTTTCCATAATTTATAAAAAGATCTGTCAAAACATCACAGCGCTAAGATAGTCACGTGTCATATGTCATTGGAAAGGTCTCGAGGAGTAGAACACGATGAGCGTATGAAAAAATACTGTAATGTGTCATGCATCATTCAAACTATAGTCTCATGTATACTTTATAATCTAATACGCTAGAAAAAAAAAGGTCAGCCAATCATAACACATATATAAAACCGATCAGGCATAACATTATGACCGGTGAGTAACACTGATGATCTCTGTTAGTGGGTGGGATATATTAGGCAGCAAGTGAACATTTTGTCCTCAGAGTTGATGTGTTAGAAGCAGGTCAAACTGCTCAAGAAGTTAATGCTGGTTCTGATAGAAAGCTGTCAGAATACACAGATCATCTCCGAGCAGCAGAATCCCATGTGGAGCGTGTTCCCGTCGCACATTTTATTCCGCCGATGTCAGTCCTAGTCACTGTAGATGAAACCAGTCGGCCCATTAACGTTACATAAGCAGATATTTTTCAGCATGGTCATAAAACCGAACGTATAATGAGCTGCAGACATCAGACGCCCAGTCCGGACGGCCACGCATGAACCTCTGACCTTTGGGCGGATTTAACGGATGAAAATAGCCCCGTTTCACAATAACACCGGCCATTTTACTGTCCTCACAGAAAGCAGAACAAAGCCAGTCATGTGTTCATAACAGTGATGGGGTTTACAGTGTATAATATACCATTTAAACCCTAATGAACTGCTTTGAGTTGAGCCGAATCAAATTAAACAAATCAGATTAACTTTTATGAGTATTTAGAACTTTCTCTTTCTTTTGAGTTCTCAAAACAGATACATTTTAAGTCATCTGAACTGTTTCATTGTTTTGAGTTTTATGAACTTGTTTCTTTTCATTTAGACAAACTTAAATTTAACCGAAACTGGGCTGGGATTTATATTTCCCAGCATGCTTTGCCATGACACTCAAAAGGGAGAATTAAGTGTTATATTATGGGTATATATATCATATTATTTTCATGCGAATGACACAGCGTGAATGACACGGCGCGAATTGAGCGATTCGCCCATTTGACGAGCGTAACACGTGATTGTTACACGTAACACTGTGCAAATTGAGCGTTTCGGCAGTTTAACGAGCGTAACACATGATTCTTACACGTAACGCGGCGCAAATTGCGTAACACGGTGCATATTGAGCGATTCGGCCGCTTGATGAGCGTAACACGTGATTGTTACACGTAACACGGTGCAAATTGAGCGATTCGGCCGCTTGACGAGCGTAACACGTGATTGTTACACGTAACACGGTGCAAATTGAGCGATTCGGCCGCTTGACGAGCGTAACACGTGATTGTTACACGTAACACGGTGCAAATTGAGCGTTTCGGCCGCTTGATGAGCGTAACACGTGATTGTTACACGTAACACGGTGCAAATTGAGCGATTCGGCCGCTTGACGAGCGTAACACGTGATTGTTACACGTAACACGGTGCAAATTGAGCGATTCGGCCGCTTGACGAGCGTAACACGTGATTGTTACACGTAACACGGTGCAAATTGAGCGATTCGGCCGCTTGACGAGCGTAACACGTGATTGTTACACGTAACACGGTGCAAATTGAGCGATTCGGCCGCTTGACGAGCGTAACACGTGATTGTTACACGTAACACGGTGCAAATTGAGCGTTTCGGCCGCTTGATGAGCGTAACACGTGATTGTTACACGTAACACGGTGCAAATTGAGCGATTCGGCCGCTTGACGAGCGTAACACGTGATTGTTACACGTAACACGGTGCAAATTGAGCGTTTCGGCCGTTTAACAAGAGTAACACGTGATTGCTACACGTAACACGGTGCAAATTAAGCGATTCGGCCGCTTGACGTGCGTAACACGTGATTGTTACATGTAACACGGTGCAAATTGAGCGTTTCGGCCGTTTAACAAGCGTAACACATGATTGTTACACGTAACGGTGCAAATTGAGCGTTTCTGACATTTAACGAGTGTAACACGTGATTGTTACACGTAACACGGTGCAAATTGAGCGTTTCGTCCGTTTAACGAGCGCAACACATGATTGTTACACGTAACGGTGCAAATTGAGCGTTTCTGACATTTAACGAGTGTAACACGTAACACGGTGCAAATTGAGCGTTTCGTCCGTTTAACGAGCGCAACACATGATTGTTACACATAACACGGTGCAAATTGAGCGATTCGGCCGCTTGACGAGCGTAACACGTGATTGTTACACGTAACACGGTGCAAATTAAGCGTTTCGTCCGTTTAACGAGCGTAACACATGATTGTTACACGTAACACGGTACAAATTGAGCGTTTCGGCAGTTTAATGAGCGTAACACGGTGAAAATTGAGCGTTTCAGCAGTTTAACGAGCGTAACACATGATTGTTACACGTAACACGGTACAAATTGAGCGTTTCGGCAGTTTAATGAGCGTAACACGGTGAAAATTGAGCGTTTCGGCAGTTTAACGAGCGTAACACGTGATTGTTACATGTAACACGGCGCAAATTGCGTAACACATGATTGTTACACGTAACACGGTGCAAATTGAGCGTTTCTGACGTTTAACGAGCGTAACACATGATTGTTACACGTAACACGGTGCAAATTGAGCGTTTCGGCCGTTTTAACAAGAGTAACACGTGATTGTTACACGTAACACGGTGCAAATTAAGCGATTCGGTCGCTTGACGTGCGTAACACGTGATTGTTACATGTAACGGTGCAAATTGAGTGTTTCGGACGTTTGATGTGCGTAACGTGATTGTTACACGTAACGGTGCAAATTGAGCGTTACGGCCATTTAACGAGCGTAACAAGTGATCATTACACGTAACGGTGAAAATTGAGCGTTTCGGACATTTGATGCGCGTAACACGTGATCGTTACACGTAACACGGTGCAAATTGAGCATTTCGGACGTTTGACGCGCGTAACACGTGATTGTTACACGTAACATGGTGCAAATTGAGCGTTTCGGCCTTTTAACGAGCGTAATGCGTGATTCTTACACATAACACGGCGCAAATTGAGCGTTTCGGCAGTTTAACGAGCGTAACACATGATTGTTACACGTAACACGGTACAAATTGAGCGTTTCGGCAGTTTAACGAGCGTAACACGTGATTGTTACATGTAACATGGTGCAAATTGAGCGTTTCGGCCGTTTAACAAGCGTAACACATGATTGTTACACGTAACGGTGCAAATTGAGCGTTTCTGACATTTAACGAGTGTAACACGTGATTGTTACACGTAACACTGTGCAAATTGAGCGTTTCGTCCGTTTAACGAGCGCAACACATGATTGTTACACATAACACGGTGCAAATTGAGCGATTCGGCCGCTTGACGAGCGTAACACGTGATTGTTACACGTAACACGGTGCAAATTAAGCGTTTCGTCCGTTTAACGAGCGTAACACATGATTGTTACACGTAACACAGTACAAATTGAGCGTTTCGGCAGTTTAATGAGCGTAACACGGTGAAAATTGAGCGTTTCGGCAGTTTAACGAGCGTAACACATGATTGTTACATGTAACACGGCGCAAATTGCGTAACACATGATTGTTACACGTAACACGGTGCAAATTGAGCGTTTCTGACGTTTAACGAGCGTAACATGATTGTTACACATAACACGGTGCAAATTGAGCGTTTCGGCCGTTTTAACAAGAGTAACACGTGATTGTTACACGTAACACGGTGCAAATTAAGCGCTTCGGCCGCTTGACGTGCGTAACACGTGATTGTTACATGTAACGGTGCAAATTGAGTGTTTCGGACGTTTAATGTGCGTAACGTGATTGTTACACGTAACGGTGCAAATTGAGCGTTACGGCCATTTAACGAGCGTAACACGTGATCATTACACGTAACGGTGAAAATTGAGCGTTTCGGACATTTGATGCGCGTAACACATGATCGTTACACGTAACACGGTGCAAATTGAGCATTTTGGACGTTTGACGCACGTAACACGTGATTGTTACACGTAACATGGTGCAAATTGAGCGTTTCGGCCTTTTAACGAGCGTAATGCGTGATTCTTACACATAACACGGCGCAAATTGAGCGTTTCGGCAGTTTAACGAGCGTAAAACGTGATTCACGCAAATCGCGCAAGTTGAAAAACTGAACTATGGTGGATATTCACGCCACGTTAACCAATCAGGACCTTGCTCTAGTAATGACAACAATGAGGACAAAATCATATGTGGATACCCGGAGCTGTACGATACATCTTCATACTTTATAGAAACAGGAATAAAAAGGATCTTGCTTGGAAGAAAGTGAGTGAGGAGATCGAACAGTCTGGTGAGTTGAAAAAATGCTCTTTACTCAATTTGAGCTCTACATATTGAGACTACAAGCTAGCTAAAGCCGGCAAATTGAGCTTATTCGCCGTATTTTAAAACAATCAATGACAGCCATTTCACAACGAGACGAGCCGCTGGCAGAAGCCCCTCCCATGACACGAATTCACGTCTGTTGTATCACGCGCCAATGAAGCGAGTAAGCTCAAAAAGCGTCCAACTACACAAAAATAGCGCGATTAATTCACACAAGTCACGTCTGGTGTGAACGCACAGTAACGTGAAAATCGTTCGATTCAGTTTCAAACAACAATTCACCATCATTTATCATGGGTTTACTGTGGTAACACTAACTAACCGTGGTAATTTGTCAGAAATGTAGGTTAATATCTCATTTAATTAAATTTTTTATGCATTAAATGAGTAATAAAGGCCAAATTAAAGACTATTTTTGTCATAAACTTGCAGTTTTGTGCATTTGTATTTATATGTTTATAATCTAAGTACCATAAAGCCATTCTTCATATTGAAAAATAATATTTTTTACTTTTTGCCATGTGTGCACTGCAAAAAATGCTCTTATTTAGTATTTTTGTCGTTTCTAGTCTAAATATATCTATAAATTCTTGAATCAAGATGCATTTACTAGGCAAGTTAAATGACATAAGAGATTTGTTCTTGTTTTCTGGAAAATAAAATGAAATTGAAGCGAGTTTTTGCTTCAAACAAGCTAAATGATCTGCCAATGGAGTCAGAAAAAAAATGTCCAAACCAGAAACAAGATTATTTTTCGGACCCTGTGTGTTCTAGCACCCTGCAGAGAGTTTGGGCTGTTTCCACTAGATTTCAGAAAACACTGGAGAAAAGAGTTTGTGTCTGGATCATGTATGCAAGATTTATTCAAATGTATCTGAAGGGAGGGGAATATGACCTTTTTTTATGTAATCCACCCCCCCCCCGCCCCGCCCACTAGATGGCAGTTTTTTTTGGGGGGGGGGGGTATTACAGCTCAGACAACATACACTTACAAATGTATGAAATTTCAAAGGGTTTGCTGTAAAATGACACCAGTATTGTGTATTTAGAGACACTGTATGTGTGTATGGGAAGCTTTTCAGTGTAGGGAGGCCAAATCCAGCCGGAAATCCCCAAAAATTGTCCCAGAGCTAAGGAGGTTTTAATAAAAACCCACCCGTTTGAACAGCAGTGTAATCAGAGACACCAACGGTGTAATGAAGAGCTGCCAAAGAAACTTGTGTTGGCAGATGGAGGAGTTGCATCACAAACCGCAAGGAACGATTTCATCATGCTTCGCCTGTACATGATTGATTTATATGGGTAATGTTTTCAAAACACTTCCTCACGTGCAATAATGAGTGGCTGTTAATGCCGTTTCCTAATCAGTGACGTTAGCCAATCACAGCAGGCCGTTACTGACAGGCCCAGATCATTTCAGACAGAGGGTTGAAAATAATCTTTATTTCCTGAGTATACATTTGGGGTTTTCTTGTTGTGCGAAACACTTAACACTTAACATTATGAGTGAACATATTACAATATTTAACCCTTAAACGCATGAATGTTTCACCAATATTGGGGTTTTATATCTAACACCGATGGATAAAACTCTACTGATATTAGAGTTACAATTACAGAAGAGTAAAATAAAGCATGTTTTGTTCGCTTTTGGAGCGTGGTAGTGTTCAATTTGATATTTGGACAATATATTATGAGGATTTTTATCTTTATAAAGCCCTTTTTTCTAACTGAAAAAATGTGTGCATCATCGTTTGTCAAATTCATACATTAAATCAATAAATTCAATTCTAAAAATAAGACACAAATTAAATCTGCATCAACATAATTCATGTTTGCAGTCCAGAGGAAACTTCATATATAAATATAAATATATATATATAAACATATTCAGAACTATATAGTCTACAGTCTCACATATTCAGATCTATATAGTCTATAGTCTCACATATTCAGATCTATATAGTCTACAGTCTCACATAGTCAGATCTATATAGTCTATAGTCTCACTCATTCAGATCTATATAGTCTATAGTCTCACATATTCAGATCTATATAGTCTCACTCATTCAGATCTATATAGTCTACAGTCTCACATATTCAGATCTATATAGTCTACAGTCTCACATAGTCAGATCTATATAGTCTACAGTCTCACATATTCAGATCTATATAGTCTACAGTCTCACATATTCAGATCTATATAGTCTACAGTCTCACATAGTCAGATCTATATAGTCTATAGTCTCACATAGTCAGATCTATATAGCCTACAGTCTCACATAGTCAGATCTATATAGCCTACAGTCTCACATATTCAGATCTATATAGTCTATAGTCTCACATATTCAGATCTATATAGTCTATAGTCTCACATATTCAGATCTATATAGTCTACAGTCTCACATATTCAGATCTATATAGTCTACAGTCTCACATAGTCAGATCTATATAGTCTACAGTCTCACATAGTCAGATCTATATAGTCTATAGTCTCACATATTCAGATCTATATAGTCTACAGTCTCACATATTCAGATCTATATAGTCTATAGTCTCACATAGTCAGATCTATATAGTCTATAGTCTCACATAGTCAGATCTATATAGTCTATTAGTCTCACATAGTCAGATCTATATAGTCTACAGTCTCATAGTCAGATCTATATAGTCTATAGTCTCACATAGTCAGATCTATATAGTCTATAGTCTCACATAGTCAGATCTATATAGTCTATAGTCTCATATAATCAGATCTATATAGTCTATAGTCTCACAGTCAGATCTATATAGTCTATAGTCTCACAGTCAGATCTATATAGTCTATAGTCTCACAGTCAGATCTATAGTCTATAGTCTCACATATTCAGATCTATATAGTCTCACATATTCAGATCTATATAGTCTCACATATTCAGATCTATATAGTCTATAGTCTCATATAGTCAGATCTATATAGTCTATAGTCTCACAGTCAGATCTATATAGTCTCACATATTCAGATCTATATAGTCTATAGTCTCATATAGTCAGATCTATATAGTCTATAGTCTCACAGTCAGATCTATAGTCTATAGTCTCACATATTCAGATCTATATAGTCTCACATATTCAGATCTATATAGTCTCAAATATACTTTATAATCAAACTATCATAACAAACATATCCTATTGATTGAGGTATGAGACCCGAGGTTTGTGTTTCAGGGTAATATCCATTAAATATTAATAAGCTACACATATATAGCAGCATTATTACAGAAATCGGTGTTTACCTGAAGAAGCCCTTGCAGCCCTCGCAGGTCATGGCGTTGAAGTGGAATCCGGTGGCCTTGTCTCCACACACTCCGCAGATCCGCGGCGCGTTACGGTCAAACTCATCCTGACCGCTGGCGGACGTGCTCACGGCCATGGGATCCATCACTGAGAAACACGGACAGAGCGAGAGTCAGAACACACACACCTGAGCCACTGAAACAGCCAATCAGAAGCGCGAGGTGTTTTTGCATAAATCACTGCATTCATGCATTCAGCAGATGTTTTTATCCACAGCAAAACATCAGCTGATGCATATGAATAAAACAAATAGTAAAGGATTTTAACCAACCCATCTGTTAACTAACGGTGTCAGTTACTCCGAGAAGAGCGAGGACGGTGAATGTTGCGCTGAGGTACAGTTACAGAAACAGCACTGCATAGTGAAAAGAGCATTCACAGGTCAAAGGTCACGAGCGCAACGATGAATAGAGGGAAAGAAACAAAATATGCAGAGACGGAGCGCAGCAGATCTGGTTTCCATGAATAGCCACGCTAAAAGCATCTCTACCAGCTATGATAATAATAATAATAGTAATAATAATCCGCCAGCTCATCATGTTCTTCCTGGAAACGCTTGTTTTGCACCGCGAGAGGAACACGGATAAACAGCAGTGAGGACGCATGGCCTGGCATGCAGAAACACGCGTGTGAGTGTGTGTGTGTGTGTGAGAGAGCGGGAGAACAAAAGCAGGAGGGGCTCCGTTCAGACTCCTTGTCTTGTGTGTTTAAGCAGCCGCTGTGAGATCAATATCCATCCTTCACTCTTGATAAGACTTCACACTCACAGAAAGCATCTGTACACAATCAATACACAGCTCATGAGGAACATGTAATAATAATAAACCATAAAATCGAACAGATTTAAACATTTGAAGGGCGACGGGTATGAATGAAACGTGTGTGTGTCGGAAAAAAAGCCATATTTAGTTATTTGAAGTCTGTTTTTCAGGTAAATCGAACAGTATTCAGGTGCATCTTCATTATATAAATGAAAACATCTAAACATTCTCAAAACAAGAAACATTTACTAGACAAATAAAAATTATTGTCTTGTTTTGGGGGCAAATAACTCAAAATTAAGGGAGTTTTTGCTTAAAATTAGCTAAATAATCTGCCAATGGGGTAAGCAAAATAATCTTAATTCAAACAGAAAACAACATTATTTTGCTTACCCCATTAGTAGATTATTTAGCTAATTTTAAGCAAAAACTCCCTTAATTTTTAGTTATTTTCCCCCAAAACAAGACAAAAACTTTTGCTTGTCTAGTAAATGCTTCTTAATGTGAGATTTTCTTTAAATATTTGGACTGAAAACAAGACAAAAATACTAAGTAAGAAAAGCATTTTTTGAAGTGTAGTGAAGGGGGGGGGGGGGTCTTTTTTCCAAAAAGTGGACCTACATATTTACTACAATGTGTGTTGGACTAAAAACATTTCTTTTTAGGAGAACTTATGACTTTTAACTATTAAATCTATTAGTATTTTATCCTCCTTAAATGATCTTAACTGTAGCACTGAGATTTGTTCCAAATGTGAAGCGCAGTACAAATACAATTTATTATTATTATTATTATTATTGTTATTATTATTACAATGTTGTCAAATTCAAAATTCCCCACAAAGTTTAAATCACAAATTCGCGTGACAGAACTAGAAGCGAACATGTGTTGTGAAACATGACGTTTTGAAGAAGCCACTAAATGTACATTTGTAGGATCACTAACGTATAATTGGTCACAAAACAAAGGTGCTTTAATTAATTGAATTAATTGGCCTATACTTTGCTGCACACACACACACACACACACACACACACTTTAGGTAGTTAGGGGTGTTCGAGGACATGCTCCCCTGAGAACATTATGATTTCTCTGATCTACACATGTGCATTTTAAGACGTTTGAAGGCCAAAAAAAGATGAGAAATAGCTTTAAAACTAAGTCAGTGGGCAGTCAAAATCCTAATGATTTTGGCATAAAAGAAAAAAGGATAATTTTGAGCCATACAATGTATTGTTGGCTATCGCCACAGATATGCCCGTGAGACGCACGACTGCTGTTGAGGTCAAATAAACACACATCCCGTTTCCTGTGTTTTCGAGGAGACTCGCAGAAACTTCATTTAGACTACATTTAGAAGCTCAAAGGAAAGAGAAAGGGAACTGAATTCAGCGTTCATGTGCTGACTGCGCGACTCTGTGTGTGTGTGTGTGTGTGTGTGTGTGCAGTAAACAGTGCACGAGTCCTCTTGCGCTTGATGACTGACTCGATTCTTAACACATGCAAATGTTAAACTTTCACTCTATGATGGTTAAACCTGGCAATTAATCTTGAAATCACAAGCGCATCTGCCCAACAAAAATGATGAAATTGTTTTGTTCATAATAAATGTAATACTAACTTCCTAATAATTAATAGGAAAATAAGCAGTATTTTCAAGCACTCAAGCGAAACGGATGGATGTTTGGATTGTGATTCGTGATATCAGGCTTTGTAAACAAAACAGACTAACTGTTAAGCAAGCAGTGTTATGTTCCTGCCGTCTGTTTACATCAGGCAAATGAAGAAACAGTCCTGTCATGAGCACTCTCAGCGCGTTTGGCATGTGAACGAATACGACAACGCTGATACACTACATTGACAAAAGTTTTGGGACGCACATCCCATTCTTAATCCATAGGGTTTAATGTGGAGTTTGCAGCTTCAGCTCTTCTGGGAAGGCTTTCCTCAAGGTTTAGGAGTGTGTTTATGGGGATTCTTCATTAGTGATGTTGGACGAGAAGGCCTGGCTCTCAGTCTCCGCTCCAATTCATCCCAAAGCTGTTCTATCGGGTTGAGGTCAGGACTCAAGTTCCTCCACACCAAACTCCTCATCCATGTCTTTATGGAGCGACGCTTTGAGCACTGGTGCATGCTGGGACAGGAAGGGGCCGTCCCCAAACTGTTCCCACAAAAAAGGGGAGCATGAAATTGTCCAAAATGTCTTGGTGACACATTAGAGATCCTTTCACTGGAACTAAGGGGCCCTGAAAAACAACCCCACCCCATAACCCCCCCTCCACCAAACTTTACACTTGGCACAATGCAGTCAGGCAAGTCCCGTTTTCCTGGCGACCGCCAAACCCAGACTCGTCAGACAGAGAAGGGTGATTGGTCACTCAGAGAACACGTCTCCACTGCTCTAGAGTCCAGTGGCGGCGCGCTTTACCCCACTGCATCCCACGTTTTGGGGATGTAAGGCTTGGATGAGCGGCTCGGCCATGGAAACCCATTCCCTGAAGCTCTACACACTGTTCTTGAGCTCATCTGAAGGCCACAGAAGTTTGGAGGTCTGGAGAAAGTTGGCGATTTCTGTGTCCCTCAGCATGCGCTGACCCCGCTCTGTGATTTTACGTGGCCTACCACTTCGTGGCTGAGCTGGGGAAAGTGGAGGGCTTCTGAAAGTGCTGACCAAGTATTTGAAATTTGAGCAGCGAGCTCATTGGCTACTGATACAGCAGGAACCAATCAGCATGAAGGACCGGTCAGCCTGTGCCATCTAGAGTTAGTATTTTGTGTGCCCTGGATGCAGCATTATTGTGGTTTGCCTGTTTAAGTGATGCCCCGTAGTATGTAGTATGTGGTTATTTTCAGAGATGGCAACAGACGTTTATTCTTGTGCTACAATTGTGTGCTTTCACTTCCCTGTTCTTCAAGAAAAAAACACATTTAACTGAATATTCTGAGTTCGATCCAGAGTTGTGTAACCAGTTTCAACCAGTTATTTCTTACAGTGTGGTCTGTGCAAAACAAAAGCTTCTTCCAAGAGTGAGGGGGCAAAGAAAGCAACGCTTCATAAAACACAAATATATCATCCGCAGATTGTGGAACATTACAAAACGCTGACGTTTGAAGACTTCCATAACCATCTCCAGAGTGCAAGTCAAGCTTCCCGAATCACACACTCGCAATAAAGGCCGTTTTTATGCAAATGAGCTCTCGGCTGATTGGCTCATGTCTTGCGGCGCATAAAACACTGTACTTCAAATGTATAGATCTGAAGATGAGACACGCTGAACTCGAACATTAGACGGATTTGGACACAAACCACCCATTCGGAGAGCATGAGCGGCTCTGAAAGCTCTTAACTCAGTCTTAACCCTCTGGTGCTCTTCCTTTAGGGGTTGCATTGGTCATAAGTGACCGGACACCTAAAAAATTTAACTTTCTCCACCCCAGTAAAACCAATGCAATTTATTTTTCTTCAATAATATTTTTTCTTTTTAATTTTGTATTTTGAGATGATTTGATGGTATTTTTGTAATATTTATGCAATAAATATGGTCTATTTTTGCCATTGAAAATTATATATATATATATATATATATATATATATATATATATATATATATATATATATATATATATATATATATATATATATATATATATATATATATATATATATATATATATATATATATATATATATATATTTTTTTTTTTTACTATTGCAGTATTTCAGGTTAAAATAGAAACTAGGCCTTCAAAATAATTTTTTTTTAAGGCAGATTAGCCCCTCTTTTGGAATTATTTAAGAAATCCTGCAACCATGTGTGTAACCACTAGAGGTCTGTATGGAGAGGCTTGAGAGTTCACTAGTTCTCTTTTGAACACATTTAATGATTTTTTTTGTTGTTGATGGATTTGAATATATATTTAACAAATCTCAGACTATTTATTATAAAGTTTTAGATTTTTAAATATTGTTGTTAGAAATATAGATTTTTTTCTGTGAATTTGTGTTTTTGCAGATTTACCATTGATTTCCTATGGTGGTTATTTTTGACCGAAGAGCTCAAGTGGGAGTATTTTTTTATGACCACTTAGCATGCTCAAATCATGACCCCAATTTTTGTGTGTTAACATACCTAATGCTAGACAAGTCACCAAGTTTCATATCATTCTGATGAAGCTGTGATTTTTAAAAATTCAAAATGTGGTTCATAGGTTCAGTTTTTCATAGGTGTGTGTGTGTAGGTGTGTGTGCGTGTGTGTGTGTGGTTGTGTCAATATCACACTCTTGATGTTTTAGAGTGTCACCCCTTCACTGCTGTGTACTTTTTTTCAGCATTGTGGCTGATTTGTAGATTGTACACACAAATATTCTGAAAATGTTTGTGTTTTTGCCGATTTCCCATTAATTTCCTATGGTCGGTCATTTATGACCGAAGACAATGAACGCTACTTTTTTTTTTATGACCAATTAGCATGCCCGAATCATGACCCCAATTTTTTTGTGTGTTTACTAGGGATGCCACGATTCTCAATATAATATTGAACCGTTCGGTACGGCATTCACGGTTCAATACGCGCTTGTGAATTGCTTTTTTTCGGTTTTGCATTTAATTAATTATTTTTCTAAACATTCTATCATTTGCCTCCATCCCAATACTGAACACAGGGTATCTGCAGGTTTCACCAAGTCAAATTTAAGACTTTTTAAGACCTTTTCAAGACCATTATGAATTAAATTTAAGACCTATATCACGCAATTAAAAAAAAAACGTACAAAAGGAAATGCAGAATCACAAAATTACTTGCAAAATTAAGTAAGTATTAGTAATCTTGCACTTCCTCATAGCTCAATCCCACCAGGATTAATATACAAACACACTACCCGTCAAAAGTCTGAGAACGGAAAGATTTTTTAATGTTTTTACATTCTGCTCACCAATGCTGCATTTATGTTATTAAAAATACAAAAAGCTGTAATATTGTGACAGTTCTGTTGTGACTATTTTCTATGTGAATATATAGTAGTGTCATTTATTCCTGTGATCAAAGCTGAATTTATCATCATTACTCCAGTCTTCAGTGTCACATGATCCTTCACTAAATCACTAATCATTCTCATATGAGGATCTGATGATCAACAAACATTTATGATTATTATCAGTGTTGAACACAGTTGTGTAAAACATTTTTTTTGGATTCTTTGATGGATAAAAAAAAAGTAAAAAAAAAAAAAAAAAGATTTCTGAAGGATATGTGACTCTAAAGTCTGGAGCAATGATGCTGAAAATTCAGCTTTGAATCACAGAAATAAATTATATTTTAAGATATATATTGAAATATAAAATAGTTATTTTAAATTGTAAAAAAAAAAAAAAACATTATTCACAATAATACTGTTTTTGCTGTATTTTGGATCAAATAAATGCAGCCTTGGTGAGCAGGAGAGACTCCTTTAAAAAACATTTAAAAAATCGAACCGTTCGCAAACTTTTGACCGATAGTGTGTGTGTATGTATATAAATTTTTTTTTTGTGAGATCAAAATTACTGATTTTGTGGTGGTCATTTTCAGAAATGTGCATGTTTCTTTTTTTTTCATAATTAGGATGCCACATTTACCATATCATTATATTAGATGCACTATAGTCACACATGGCAATAAAACAAACAAAATGCATGAATCTTGTTTGACAATAGGACAAATAAATACAACTTAAATATAGCTACAGATACAAACAGTGCTTTAAGTTTAGGTAGGCTACTGTTTATTTTTCCCCGTTGTTGTTGTTGTGTGATTAATACTAACGACACAGGCAGGGGTGGGTATAGGCTAGGCTATATTGGATTGCTACAGTAATGAGCCCATAGATATGGATCTCTATGAATGTGCCTAGATTCGGTACACTCGCGCGAGCGCTGACAGGCGGCAAACGCATGCAGAATCCGCGGCCAGTCTGACATCAGTCCGTGTGTCAGTAGCGAATGAGTTCGGGGTTTCCATCGCTTTTTAAACTCTTTGTTTAGTGCTATCGGGCATATCAAACTTTTATTTGGTCATTATACGAGATGGCAGGTGAGAAAGATTCGCCTTTGCTTTCACGATCGCGTGAACTGGAAGAACTGGAGAACTGAAGCTGAAGAATAAAATCTGTTTGATGTGTCTGTGGTACAATCCGAAAGAGACCCGCGCCAATAACACGAAAGCTGATTGGCTGCTATATAAGATGCATGTTGGTCTCTCACTAGCGAAAAAACGAACAACACACACACACACACACACACACACACACACACACACACACACACACACACACACACACACACACACACTCTAAAACATTGCGGGAGCATTTCAATGAGCAATGGAGTAGCGTTACATGGACGTAGGAAAATTAAGACCTGTTTAAAATTATTTAAGACCTAGAACTCAATACTTCAGCGAATTTAAGACTTTTAAGGCCTTACATTTTTGATTTTGAATTTAAAGACATTTAAGACTTTTTAAGGTCCCGCGGGTACCCTGGAACAACGCGGAACACTATAGTTATTCACAATCATGGAAGCTCATTATTTGCATGCGTTTTAAAGCCTTGCCCATGCACTTTCCCATGCACTAAACGCTTGTCAAACATGTGATTACTGGACTAAGTAGTCGTCTTACTGCGCTAATACTGTCAAATACACACAAGGTTAACATAAACACAGTCAGTTATGTCTAAAGTAAAATCGGTGTGTGTCTGTATATTAGATGCGTGCAGGTCTTTAAATGACAGCGGCGCAGGCTATAGTGAACACGCCATCCTTAAAGGGACAGTTCACCTCTAAAATTATGTCATTATTTACTCACTCTAATATTGTTCTAAACCTGTATTCATTTCTCGATGACAGAATTTTAATTTGAGTTAACTATCCCTTTAATGTTAATAGAACAACAAAAGACAAAGAGAAAATCACTCACTGCTCTTGACAGAAGAACTTTAATACAGTAGCTTTAATAAGAATCAGTGTATATTTTATAGTGAAGTCTGTGAAGTGTTTTATTTTTACATTTATTCATTCAATTTCATACTTTAATGCTGCTGTCCAGCTCTGAGCTGCCAGTGTAAATCTTTATATATATTTATTTTATATTATACACTAGGAATGTGTACAAGGGTTTTTTTTTTTTTAAAGTAAAGTTTCAAGTTTAAGTAAGGTTTTTCAATTCAAGTAAAATAAAGGAAGATTCTTGCAATAAAAACATAGTATGTTTACTCCTTAACCTCTTTCTGTTCCTGTTGCTTAAGAATAGAAAAAAAACTGATGTGACAAGCCATCAGAACCGAACCGAAAACCGTGGTTAAAAACCGTGGACTAACTGTAGTGTTGCATCCCTAGTGTTTAAATGCCAGAAAAGTCACCAAGTTTCATATCATCATTCTGATGAAGCTGTGATTTTTAAAATTTAAAAAACAGAAAATGTTCCAGTCAGAAATGACCGAAGAGCACCAGAGGGTTAAACACACAAACGTTCAGCAAAACAGCCAAATGAAAGCTTCTGCTATATACACGTATTAAAAAAGTGACAGTAAAGACGCTGTTCTTTTTAACTTTCATCAAAGAATCCTGTTTTTAACATTAATAATCATAAATGTTTCATATGAGGATGATTTATGAAGGATCATGTGACACTGAAGACTGGAGTAATGATGATAAACTCAGCTTTGATCACGGGAATAACTATATATTAACATAGAGAACGAATGGAGTAATATTTCACTGCATCAAATAAATGCAGCTTAATTAGTCCCACTATAATTCATACACACTGTATAGTGCAACACTAGCACTAGCAGTACTCAGACTGTTGATTAGATAAGCGTCAGATGTTTGGAGTAGCAGTGAAACAGAGGCTTTGGACCCAGCGAGGAGGAAAACTGTTATCGCCGTAACCCAACGCCAGTGTTAAAGCGCACCAAGCCGAAACTGATCCCAGATCCGATAGGCAACCGATCCCATGACACGCAGAGCTTTTCCCAACATGCAGCACTTACCAATCGCAGGCCATGGAGGGAAGAAAAAGCCACGGCTCCGCTTCGGAGAAAAGCTTTTCCCAATGCTAGACTTGACCCAGATCTGCACATCAGAGACTCTGAACTTTAGACCTTGTTTTTAAGCGCTCGCTAGGAAAAGAAAAGGCCCGCTTGTAGCTGGCAGGAGGACAAACGGGGCGGGAGGGAGCAGCTCGCGGCTTACAGAGGAATGGGGGCCCTAAATCCCGTCAGAGGGGCCCGTTTGGGGAGGGAAGACCGGCAGGCGGAGCTGAGCCCGTTGAGAGCGTCCCAACATGCCAGTACACACACACACACACACACACACACATCTGATGGGGACGATCATCTAACCCGTACTTGCAATGGATTATTTCCTGCGACTGGAACGACTGACCAGGAATGTGCGTAAACATCCCATACTTGAGCAACAAAAGCCATAATTTTTCCAAAAAAGTAAACTTTTGGGAGAGTTCAGGGCGTGTGCAAACTCTCACTGTAACAAATCGTAGGGGTGTGAGGGGAAAAAAACGTACAAATATCACATTTTTAGTAGTGGAAACTTGACTAGCTTGCTAATAAATGCCACCAATTCGTTACACAATGATTTGATAGCATTAGCGTAGCACTTGCTGAATGAGGACAGCAATATAATACGTTTAACCTTAAACTGAGCTCACATGATGAAAAAAAAAAATCAGAAACTCTTCTAAACTAGCATAACAAAACATTAAACTACTAAATCTCCCACTTAACATTCATCTCGCACACAAAAAAAACATAACACTTAATTTAAGCTTTTTACTGTCCCTTTTGAGTGTCATGGCAAAGCATGCTGGGAAATAGAAATCCCAGCACAGTTTCGGTTAAATTTGAGTTTGTCTAAATTAAAAGAAACAAGTTCATAAAACTCAAAACAATGAAACGGTTCAGATGACTTCAAATTAGGGCTGTCAAAAGATTAATCGCGATTAATTGCATCCAAAATAAAAGTTTGTGTTTACATAATATATGTGTGTGTACTCTGTTAATTATTATTTATATATAAATACACACACATTCATGTATACATTTAAGAAATATTTGCATGTATGTACTGTATATACATTTATATAATCTATAATATATATAAATATAAATGTTTTATATATAAAAATTATATATTTTTCTTAAATATATACATGCTTGTGTGTGTATTTATATATAAATAATAATTAACAGAGTACACACACATATATTATGTAAACACAAACTTTTATTTTGGATGCGATTAATCGCGATTAATCTTTTGACAGCCCTACTTAAAATGTGTCCGTTTTGAGAACTCAAAAGAAAGAGAAAGTTCTGAATACTCATAAAAGTTAATCTGATTTGTTTCATTTGAGTCGGTTCAACTCAAACCAGTTTATTATTTTGAGCGTTAGGGTTTAAAGTGAAGCCGTAACATAAACGTAATGTGTAATTAAAAAAATGTAGTTATGTGAACTTGACAACATAAAAATTAACCCAGATCTGCGCCAACACTATGTTGCTGTCCGGGTAAATTTTTTTTAATACGTTTATTTATTTAATAATTTAAGGTTTTCTCTTTTTAAAGTAAATACACTTAATCTGTAAAAAATGAAAAATTAAGTTATGCAGAATTTATTTACCTTGTTTCATGTGTAGTTGAAAAAATGAACTTGACAATTCCACGCAATTTTTTTCAATTACACATTTATAGTTTATTTACTTAATAATTTTAAGTTGCGTAAACTTGGCAATTCCACTTTTTTTTTAATTACGCATTTATAGTTTATTTACTTAATAATTTAAGGTTCTCACTTTAAGTAAATAAACATTGCATAAAAATCAGTTATGTGGAATTTATTTACCTAATTTCATGCGTAGTTGAAAAAATTTAACTGTGTGAACTTGACAATTCCACATAATTTTTTCAATCGCGCATTTATAGTTTATTAACTTTAAAAAAAGTGAGGAAACCCGTTGCCATAAAACTTATTTACTTAATTTCATGTGAACTTGACAATTCCACATAATTTTTTAATTACGCATTTATAGTTTATTTACTTTTAAAAAGTGAGGAAACCATTGCCTTAAAATGTATTTACTTAATTTTATGTGAACTTGACAATTCCACATAATTTTTAATTACGCATTTATAGATTATTTACTTTTAAAAAGTGAGGAAACCATTGCCTTAAAATGTATTTACTTAATTTTATGTGAACTTGACAATTCCACATAACTTACATTTGTCAATTTTACGCATTAAGTTCATTTACTTAAAAATGTGAGGAAACCGTTGCCTTAATTTTTTTAATTACGCATTTAAAGTTTATTTACTTAAAAGTGGGGAAACCCGTTGCCTTAAAATGTATTTACTTAATTTCATGTGAACTTGACAATTCCACATAACTTACATTTTCTCAGGTTTACGTATTAAGTTCATTTACTTAATAATTTTAAAGTTGCGTAAACTTGGCAATTCCACCAATTTTTTTTAAATTACGCATTTATAGTTTATTTACTTAAAAGTGAGGAAACCCGTTGCCATAAAACTTATTTACTTAATTTCATGTGAACTTGACAATTCCACATAACTTCAATTTCTCAAGTTTACGCATTAAGTTTATTTAACTTTTTGGAAGAAATCCTAAGAGCAGTTTCTAGTGTTCTACTCTAGTCCATGATGTAACAGAGAAGGGGAGGGGCTTGTGAATGAGGGGAGTGGCTTCTTGTGGAGAGGCGTGGCCTGAGAGGGAGAATATCCCAGAATAGCATACTAGCACACTATATGGCAGAAATAGAAAAACATTGCGCAAGTATATGATATTCCAGCATTAGATATCAAACAGGTCAGACAAGCACTACATACACAAACCATTACAACCCGATTACAAGACAACAACAAAGGAGCTTCATCGGCTCAGCCAATGATCAAAGCTCAACACGTGTGGTCGGGCGTCAGACTTTAACCTCACGCATTTAACACAGGTGAGGGAACACACTGTACAGGAACACGCACACACACACGCACGAGCCTGCCAAGTATAAATAGCACAAGAACACCACGTTAACTTACGGTTAGAACAATAAAGCATCCTTCACCTGCTCAAACCACACACAGGAAACATGCCGAAGGGCTTCCAGAACGGCAGAATCATCATTACAACTGCATGAAAATAACACCAAGAACCAATTAATCTTATTGTTACACAATAGTGACTGATAGTAAGAGATGCTACACTTGTAATAACACTGTGAGTGTGACACTCTCTGGATGTTTAACACGATGAGCTACAGCCGAGGTTAGAGGTGTCAAAAATACACATCAAAAACCAATAAAACCCACACGCAACGTCTCTCTACAGCACTGGCAGTGTGTGTGTGTGTGTGTGTGTGTGTGTGTGTGTGAACACTGGAAACAACATGTCTGAGGGTTTATCTGGTGAGGATTCAGGGTCAATGTTGACTTCACTGAAAAATACTTAAAGGGATAGTTCACCCAAAAATGAAATACACTTTTATGATGGATAGATGTAGTAGTAGGAGGAGTAGTGGTAATAGTAGTAGTAGTTATAGTAATAGTAGTGGTGGTAGTAGCAGCAGCAGCAGTAGTAGTAGTAGTAGTAGTAGTAGTAGTAGTAGTAGTAGTAGTAGTAGTAGTATAGTAGTAGTAGTAATAGTAGTAGTGGTGGTAGTAGTAGTAGTAAAAGTAGTATTAGTAGTAGTAATGGTAGTAATAGTTATATTCATAGTAGTAGTAGTAGTAGCAACAGCAGCAGTAGCAGTAATCTGGTGGATTTTATTGGCAAGTTAAGACTGAATGTAGATGTTTTTAATGTACTATAAAGGAGTAATTGAGGTTATGTCCACACTAAAATGTTTTCGTTTGAAAACGCATCTTATTCTCTCCATTCTGTCCTTCCGTCCACACTGAGATGTCTTCTCGTCGTAGTGTGGACTGTGAAGACGGAGGTGTTGGAAAAGGATGAGGCATGTTTAGTCATGTGACACGTATGTTTATACCGTATTGTGCCATTCACTTTCACAGAGTTGCTCAGACACGTGACTTTACACACTTCACATCACAGTCCTGCGAGGATTACAAGACTTACTCACATTTACTGTCCTGAGGGAAAACACGAGTGGAGACGCGTTTCAGACCAAACTAATGACTGACCCAGTGCGATCTGGACACCTCAGTGAATGAGGAGATAAATCATGATGTCTGTGTGGTCTCAGTGAGCGCGTATGAGGGGTTACACGCGTGTGCAGGTGAATTTGGCGTCTCAGTGAGCGCGTATGAGGGGTTACACGCGTGTGCAGGTGAATTTGGCGTCTCAGTGAGCGTGTATGAGGGGTTACACGCGTGTGCAGGTGAATTTGGCGTCTCAGTGAGCGCGTATGAGGGGTTACACGCGTGTGCAGGTGAATTTAGCGGCTCAGTGAGCGCGTATGAGGGGTTACACGCGTGTGCAGGTGAATTTAGCGTCTCAGTGAGCGTGTGTGAGGTGTTACACGCGTGTGCAGGTGAATTTGGCGTCTCAGTGAGCGTGTGTGAGGGGTTACATGCGTGTGCAGGTGAATTTGGCGTCTCAGTGAGCGTGTGTGAGGGGTTACACGAGTGTTCAGGTGAATTTGGCGTCTCAGTGAGCGTCTGTGAGGGGTTACACGCGTGTGCAGGTGAATTTGGCGTCTCAGTGAGCATGTGTGAGGTGTTACACGCGTGTGCAGGTGAATTTGGCGTCTCCGTGAGCGTGTGTGAGGGGTTACACGCGTGTGCAGGTGAATTTGGCGTCTCAGTGAGCGTGTGTGAGGGATTACACGCGTGTGCAGTTAAATTTGGCGTCTCAGTGAGCGTGTGTGAGGGGTTACACGCGTGTTCAGGTGAATTTGGCGTCTCAGTGAGCGTGTGTGAGGGGTTACACGCGTATACAGGTGAATTTGGCGTCTCAGTGAGCGTGTGTGAGGGGTTACACGCGTGTGCAGGTGAATTTGGCGTCTCAGTGAGCGTGTGTGAGGGGTTACACGCGTGTGCACGTGAATTTGGCGTCTCAGTGAACGTGTGTGAGGGGTTACACGCGTGTGCACGTGAATTTGGCGTCTCAGTGAGCGTGTGTGAGGGGTTACACGCGTGTGCAGGTGAATTTGGCGTCTCAGTGAGCGCGTGTGAGGGGTTACACGCGTGTGCAGGTGAATTTGGCGTCTCAGTGAGCGCGTGTGAGGGGTTACACGCGTGTGCAGGTGAATTTGCCGTCTCAGTGAGCGCGTATGAGGGGTAACACGCGTGTGCAGGTGAATTTAGCGTCTCAGTGAGCGTGTATGAGGGGTTACACGCGTGTGCAGGTGAATTTAGCGTCTCAGTGAACGTGTATGAGGTGTTACACGCGTATGCAGGTGAATTTGGCGTCTCAGTGAGCGTGTGTGAGGGGTTACACGCGTGTGCAGGTGAATTTGGCGTCTCAGTGAGCGTGTGTGAGGGATTACACGCGTGTGCAGGTGAATTTGCCGTCTCAGTGAGCGTGTGTGAGGGGTTACACGCGTATGCAGGTGAATTTGGCGTCTCAGTGAACGTGTGTGAGGGGTTACACGCGTGTGCACGTGAATTTGGCGTCTCAGTGAACGTGTATGAGGGGTTACACGCGTGTGCACGTGAATTTGGCGTCTCAGTGAACGTGTATGAGGTGTTACACGCGTGTGCAGGTGAATTTGGCGTCTCAGTGAGCGTGTATGAGGTGTTACACACGTGTGCAGGTGAATTTGGCGTCTCAGTGAGCGTGTATGAAGTGTTACACGCGTGTGCAGGTGAATTTGGCGTCTCAGTGAGCGTGTGTGAGGGGTTACACGCGTGTGCAGGTGAATTTGCCGTCTCAGTGAGCGCGTATGAGGGGTAACACCCGTGTGCAGGTGAATTTAGCGTCTCAGTGAGCGTGTATGAGGGGTTACACGCGTGTGCAGGTGAATTTAGCGTCTCAGTGAGCGTGTATGAGGGGTTACACGCGTGTGCAGGTGAATTTAGCGTCTCAGTGAACGTGTATGAGGTGTTACACGCGTATGCAGGTGAATTTGGCGTCTCAGCGAGCGTGTGTGAGGTGTTACACGCGTGTGCAGGTGAATTTGGCGTCTCAGTGAGCGTGTGTGAGGGGTTACACGCGTGTGCAGGTGAATTTGGCGTCTCAGTGAGCGTGTGTGAGGGATTACACGCGTGTGCAGGTGAATTTGCCGTCTCAGTGAGCGTGTGTGAGGGGTTACACGCGTGTTCAGGTGAATTTGGCGTCTCAGTGAGCGTGTGTGAGGGGTTACACGCGTATGCAGGTGAATTTGGCGTCTCAGTGAGCGTGTATGAGGTGTTACACACGTGTGCAGGTGAATTTGGCGTCTCAGTGAGCGTGTATGAAGTGTTACACGCGTGTGCAGGTGAATTTGGCGTCTCAGTGAGCGTGTGTGAGGGGTTACACGCGTGTGCAGGCGAATTTGGCGTCTCAGTGAGCGTGTGTGAGGTGTTACACACGTGTGCAGGTGAATTTGGCGTCTCAGTGAGCGTGTGTGAGGGGTTACACGTGTGTGCAGGCGAATTTGGCGTCTCAGTGAACGTGTATGAGGTGTTACACGCGTGCAGGTGAATTTGGCGTCTCAGTGAGCGTGTGTGAGGGGTTACACGCGTGTGCAGGTGAATTTGGCGTCTCAGTGAGCGTGTGTGAGGGGTTACACGCGTGTGCAGGTGAATTTGGCGTCTCAGTGAGCGTGTGTGAGGTGTTACACGCGTGTGCAGGTGAATTTGGCGTCTCAGTGAGCGTGTATTAGGGGTTGCACGCGTGTGCAGGTGAATTTAGCATCTCAGTGAGCGTGTGTGAGGTGTTACATGCGTGTGCAGGTGAATTTGCCGTCTCAGTGAGCGTGTGTGAGGGGTTACACTCGTGTGCAGGTGAATTTGGCATCTCAGTGAGCGTGTATGAGGGGTTACACGCGTGTGCAGGTAAATTTGGCGTCTCAGTGAGCGTGTATGAGGGGTTACACGCGTGTGCAGGTGAATTTGCCGTCTCAGTGAGCGTGTGTGAGGGGTTACACTCGTGTGCAGGTGAATTTGGCATCTCAGTGAGCGTGTGTGAGGGGTTACACGCGTGTGCATGTTAATTTGGCGTCTCAGTGAGCACGTATGAGGGGTTACACGCGTGTGCAGGTGAATTTGGCGTCTCAGTGAGCGTGTATGAGGTGTTACACGCGTGTGGAGGTGAATTTGGCGTCTCAGTGAGCGTGTATGAGGGGTTACACGCGTGTGCAGGTGAATTTGGCGTCTCAGTGAGCGTGTATGAGGGGTTACACGCGTGTGCATGTTAATTTGGCGTCTCAGTGAGCGCGTATGAGGGGTTACACGCGTGTGCAGGTGAATTTGGCGTCTCAGTGAGCGTGTATGAGGGGTTACACGCGTGTGCAGGTGAATTTGGCGTCTCAGTGAGCGTGTATGAGGGGTTACATGCGTGTGCATGTTAATTTGGCGTCTCAGTGAGCGCGTATGAGGGGTTACACGCGTGTGCAGGTGAATTTGGCGTCTCAGTGAGCGTGTATGAGGGGTTACACGCGTGTGCAGGTGTATTTGGCGTCTCAGTGAGCGTGTGTGAGGTGTTACACGCATGTGCAGGTGAATTTGGCGTCTCAGTGAGCGTGTATGAGGTGTTACACGCGTGTGCAGGTGAATTTGGCGTCTCAGTGAGCATGTGTGAGGGGTTACACGCGTGTGCAGGTGAATTTGGCGCAGTGTGGAACACCATGAGCTCAAGATTATATCACACTATTTGCAGTTTTTACAGTATGAGTTGCTACAAGCTACTTAATTCCCATGTGTTACATTTATAAAGCTACACATGCAAGCACTTGCAGAAAAACAAATAATTACACATGACATGGTTTGCCACAGTGTTCAGTACATCAGGCCTCGGGTGTGAAAACGCCCTGAAAACCGTTTGCCGGGTCATGTAACGGTGAGACGGAGCATCAGCTGTGGAGTGTGTGGCTCATTTCCTTAACACTACATTCCTGTTCTCAAAGGGCAGCAGGACACACACAGAGTACAGCGGTCAGTTTCTCTGACGCACCACACACGCCGAACGCCCAAACATACACACTCAGAACCGCACATCTGGGGAACAACACACAACAAGACCTCGTCGAATATAAAGTGAGAGGATCTGCACAGTTGCCCACCACAATGGTCAGGGACTCGGGTCATCAGTTGCACCGGTCACACCAATCGTCTGAGCTGATCACACACAGACCAGAACCAGCACGACCCATTACAGGTGTGAGGAAACTGAACAAGCTTCATTCACACCCCGACCCTTCAGGCCAACTCTGACACCAGCGGGACGGGAGATGAGTCAGTCTCGTTTGAGCTGTAAACAACTCTCTCACACACACTCATGCAAACACTAACACTCACTCACACGCAAAACACACACACACACGCTCACTCGCACACTCATGCACACACACGCTCAGTCTCACACACACGCTCACACACGCACGCACACGCACGCACACGCACGCACACGCACGCACACGCACGCTCAGTCTCACACATAGGGCTGGGCGATATATGGCATGACATTGTTAGGCGCATCTCGTCAGTAAAGCCGGTTCCTTGATTAGTAGTAAATCGCCATCACCTGCTTTCAGAGAGCGGCATTTACTACACAGAGCCGTAGTTCACTGACAAGCTGAGCCATATCGCATTAGTTATCACAGGCGATACGTCCGTGATAACTAATGCGATATGGCTCAGCTTGTCAGTGAACTACGGCTCTGTGTAGTAAATGCCGCTCTCTCTGAAAGCAGGTGATGGCGATTTACTACTAATCAAGGAACCGGCTTTACTGACGAGATGCGCCTAACAATGTCATGCCATATATCGCCCAGCCCTACTCACACACACGCACACTCATGCACACACACGCTCAGTTTCACACACACACACGCTCACTCACACGTATACACACATGCACACTCACATTCACACACACACACGGACGCTCACTCGAACACGCTCACACCCCCTCCCCACGGGCATCAATGAGCCTCGGCCGCCCATGACCCTGTGGCCGGTTCTCCACTGGTCCTTCATGACCCTGTGGCCGGTTCTCCACTGGTCCTTCATGACCCTGTGGCCGGTTCTCCACTGGTCCTCCATGACCCTGTGGCCGGTTCTCCACTGGTCCTCCATGACCCTGTGGCCGGTTCTCCACTGGTCCTCCATGACCCTGTGGCCGGTTCTCCACTGGTCCTCCATGACCCTGTGGCCGGTTCTCCACTGGTCCTTCATGACCATGTGGCCGGTTCTCCACAGGTCCTTCATGACCCTGTGGCCGGTTCTCCACTGGTCCTTCATGACCCTGTGGCCGGTTCTCCACTGGTCCTTCATGACCATGTGGCCGGTTCTCCACAGGTCCTTCATGACCCTGTGGCCGGTTCTCCACTGGTCCTTCATGACCCTGTGGCCGGTTCTCCACTGGTTCTTCATGACCCTGTGGCCGGTTCTCCACTGGTCCTTCATGACCCTGTGGCCGGTTCTCCACTGGTCCTTCATGACCCTGTGGCCGGTTCTCCACTGGTCCTTCATGACCCTGTGGCCGGTTCTCCACTGGTCCTTCATGACCCTGTGGCCGGTTCTCCACTGGTCCTCCATGACCCTGTGGCCGGTTCTCCACTGGTCCTCCATGACCCTGTGGCCGGTTCTCCACTGGTCCTTCATGACCATGTGGCCGGTTCTCCACTGGTCCTTCATGACCCTGTGGCCGGTTCTCCACTGGTCCTTCATGACCCTGTGGCCGGTTCTCCACTGGTTCTTCATGACCCTGTGGCCGGTTCTCCACTGGTCCTTCATGACCCTGTGGCCGGTTCTCCACTGGTCCTTCATGACCATGTGGCCGGTTCTCCACAGGTCCTTCATGACCCTGTGGCCGGTTCTCCACTGGTCCTTCATGACCCTGTGGCCGGTTCTCCACTGGTTCTTCATGACCCTGTGGCCGGTTCTCCACTGGTCCTTCATGACCCTGTGGCCGGTTCTCCACTGGTCCTTCATGACCCTGTGGCCGGTTCTCCACTGGTCCTTCATGACCCTGTGGCCGGTTCTCCACTGGTCCTTCATGACCCTGTGGCCGGTTCTCCACTGGTTCTTCATGACCCTGTGGCCGGTTCTCCACTGGTCCTTCATGTCCCTGTGGCCGGTTCTCCACTGGTCCTTCATGACCCTGTGGCCGGTTCTCCACTGGTCCTTCATGACCCTGTGGCCGGTTCTCCACTGGTCCTTCATGTCCCTGTGGCCGGTTCTCCACTGGTCCTTCATGTCCCTGTGGCCGGTTCTCCACTGGTCCTTCATGACCCTGTGGCCGGTTCTCCACTGGTCCTTCATGTCCCTGTGGCCGGTTCTCCACTGGTCCTTCATGACCCTGTGGCCGGTTCTCCACTGATCCTTCACTTTTGATAGAGACTGACCACTGCAGACCGGGAACACCCCACAAGAGCTGCAGTTTTGGAGATGCTCTGACCCAACACAATCTGGCCCTTGTCAAACTCACTCAAATCCTCACGCTTGCCCATTTTTCCTGCTTCTAACACATCAACTCTGAGGACTAAATGTTCACTTGCTGCCGAATATATCCCACCCACTAACAGAGATCATCAGTGTTATTCACCTGGTCATAATGTTATGCCTGATCAGTGTATATTCACAGACAGACGGACCCACTAACAGT